>PVJD01008026.1:21231-77181 GCA_004026545.1 Mormoops blainvillei | reverse complement strand
TTAAACATTCCAAATCCAAATCACAAGGGTACCAGAAGAAAAGGAAGAACAAGAAATTGAAAGCTTACTTGAACAAATAATGACGGAGAATTTCCCCAATCTGGAAAAAGAAAGAGACTTCCAGGAAGTCCGGGAAGCTCAGAGAGTTCCAATGAAGTTGGGACCTGAGGAAGCACACGCCAAGACACATATTACCCAAGATTAAAGATAAGGAGAGAATCTTCAAAGCAGCAAGAGAAAAGAAGAGAGTTATTACAAAGGAATTCCCATAAGACTATCAGTTGATTTCTCAGAAGAAACCTTACAGGCAAGAAGGGGCTGGAAACAAGTATTCAAAGTCATGAAAGGCAAGAACTTACACCTAAGATTACTGTATCCAGCAAAGCTATCATTTAGAATGGAAGGGCAGATAAAGTGCTTCCCAGATAAGGTAAAGTTAGAGGAGTTCATCATCACCAAGGCCTTATTATATGAAATGTTAAAGGGACTTATCTAAGAAAAGAAGAAGATCAAAACTATGAACAGTAAAATGAAAACAAACTCACAACTATCAACAAATGAACCTAAAACAAAACAAAGCAAAAACAAAAACAAACTAAGCAGATAAATAGAACAGAATGGTATCACAGAAATGGAGATCACAGGGAGGGTTATCAGTGGGGAGGGGGAGGGTAGAGAATGGGGGAAAAGGTACAGGGAATAAGAAGCATAAGTGGTAGGTACAAAATAGACAGGGGGAGGTTAAGAATAGTATAGGAAATGGAGAAGCCAAAGAACTTATATGTACACCCATGGACATGAGAGTAGGAGGGGGAGTGCACAGTGGAGGGGGATAAAGGGAAGAAAAAGAAATAGGACAGCAATAATAGCACATTCAATAAAATAGACTTAAAAAATAAAAATAGCATGTATTTATAAAAGTATGGCATCTGGGCTTTAGTGTTCTCACTGTCAATGTAGATTTATTAATAAACATTAGACATTGGATCACAGTAAAATCTTAGTTGATTTGACTTAGTTGATATTGTTCTTCCTTCTGTATAGAATTGCTATTTTCCTCACCTCATTTGGTGTATTTCTCCTACATTTTGAAATATCGAACATCTTATGCCATTTTGTAACTGGAATAATGCTCAAGTATTACATGCTAAAAGCTTAGCTATCAACTAACTGTGATTTAGCCATTAATTCATGACTGAAAAGCTCGAGTGGTAACTTTTTGGGGAGTCATTACCATGCCTTTAATTAT
This sequence comes from Mormoops blainvillei, assembly GCA_004026545.1. Lineage (NCBI taxonomy): Eukaryota > Metazoa > Chordata > Mammalia > Chiroptera > Mormoopidae > Mormoops > Mormoops blainvillei. Next base: position 75,932 of record PVJD01008026.1, on the reverse strand, counting down.
GGCTAGAAAGAGCCTATGACAGAGGAGGGTTGAGGAGGCGTTTTGCTGGGTGGTGGTGGTGGACAGAAGAGGGCTTTTCTTAGGTCTCACAGATCATGCCACACATGATTTGACTGACTTACTTTCCCTCTTTCATGTTCTAAAATGTGGTCACTTTCATTATTTTTCTTGACTATTTAAATGGCTTTTATAAAAATATGCCTAATTCTGTTGATTTTAAAGAAAACAGAACTTTTCAACTCACTTTCAAAAATGAAATCTATTACTAATCTTTCACTTATAAAAAGCATTCACTCTCTTAGTAAGAAATTTAGCATCTGGTGAGGCACATGCACATTAATTTGGGTGTATTTTCTTACACTTTTTTAGTCAATGGAGAGTTTTGCTGATTTGTATTACATAGTATATACATATTTTATCTTTTTTAAACCAAAAATAATAACATAAGTGTTTCTCTTACATAAAATTCATAGTAATCATGTTTTAATGGCTACACAGGATCCTATTATAATGATGAATCATAATTTATTTCATATTCCTTAGTTTTGCTTATATAGGCAGTGTATATTCTTAATCATGAATTTGTAACCAAAGATTTTCCTGCATTTCGAATATTACCTTGGGGGATGTTGTAAATATTGATACATAGTTTTGCAAAAAAGTAGTAGAATGTTATATTTCTTTTATCAATATATGTGATTACACAATATGTATGTGGAAATATAAGTGATAACTTTACTATCAATGTTGTGTATTATATTAAAAAAAGAGACTTTGTTAATTTTATAGACCAAATTTAAACGTGTTTATCTTAACATGTATTGTTAGAATACTATGAAGGTACAACGTTTCTTATGTTTTATGATCCAGATACAGTTTCTCATTCATGAATACCTATGTCCTGTGTTCACTTATCTTTTGGCATTTCAATGGTTTAAATATCACATTTTATGTATTTTTATTAGAACAAAGATAAATATCATTTGGTTCTTTTATCTGTTACTGTGTTTTTCCTAGTTACTTGCCTTTTACTTAACTGAATTTTATCTTTCTCTTCTTTTTTATTTTTTAAAAGATTTTATTTATTTATTTTTAAATAAATAAATAGAGGGGAACAGAGTGAGAAAGAGAGGGAGAGAAACATCAGTGTATGGTTGCCTCTTGTGTGCCCCCTACTGGAGACCTGGCCTGCAACCCAGGCATGTGCCCTGACTGGGAATCGAACTGATGACCCTTTGATTTGCAGGCCAGTACTCAGTCTACTGAGACATGCCAGCCAGGGCAATATTTGTCTTCTTTACCAAGAAGACAGACATTTAAACCATAAAGAATGAAACTAATGTGAGTAAAGTGAACTGAAGTTCAAGGATGTGAGAGGCACTTTGCTTCTTCAAAAAGTAGATGTGGAGCTACTTTTCTGATGAAGTACTTTTCAAGGTCTGAAAAATTTGGAGATGCAGTTATAGAAACAGTATTGCTCATCTTGGAGGAAGGTGGTATTTTTAAATCGAGCAGATCTGTAAGATCTAAGCTTACTATGCTATTATCCTGATGGTACTCTCGCAATATTCTAGATGAACTGTTTTTAAGAACTCTTCACAGAAGAAAACAGTGACCAGTTAGAACCAGAATGAGTCCATAAACAAAAGTTTATGTCAAAGTAACTATTTTACATGGGTTATTATACTGAAAGGTGGAAAGAACTCTATGAACACAGCCTATTTTATTATTTTTTTGCAGGGATTCATTGGAAACTTTTATAATATTCTTATAGGCAAAATAGAGAAATATGGACTTGGTAATGTTCCGTTAGATCAATTAATGACTGGTTAAAGACATCACACAATAGGATGCTTATTGATGGGAGCCTCAAGTTGTGTTCAGCAGTGCTCCAATATAAACTATAGTTTAATGAACATTTTTCTAATTACTAGGATGAAGAGATCAAAGTCTTCTTATCAAATATGCATAGGTTAGAAACTGAGAACCTTAATGAATATGCTAAATGAAGGAATCTAATTGATGGAAATCATGGTAGTCAGCATACATGTATATAATGTTAAGCTTAGTTGAAAACAATGAATTGAGCAAGTATGAGATAGGGAGTCTTCATGCAAGTAAAATAATTGAGTTTCTTCACTGTCTGAGAGCTCCAAACCAGGGAAGAGTATGATATCCTTATTTGTACTAGTCAGAGTTTTCTAGAGAAAACAAAACCAGTAACACACACACACCCGCATGCGCACATTAATTGGGGTGGAGGTTGACAAGCCTGAAATCAGGCGGGCTGGAAACTCTGGTGGAAGTCAATGTTGCTGTCTTGAGTCTGAAGGCAGCCTGGAGTCAGAATTCCTTTTTCTTATGGGGATCTCATTATGGACAATGATTTGCTTTACTCCAAGTCTATCCTTCACAGCCACATCTAGATTCGTATTTGACCAAAAAAATTGGGTACCATAGCCTTGTCAAATTGACATAGAAAATTAACCATCCAAATATTATTTATGGAATAATGAGCTCAAGTGATAAAATTATCATACCCACTGAACATTTACTGTTTTCTGCACTGCTCAGGACATACCTCATAATTTGGGTTTAGTTATGGGTAACAGTTTGTGAAGCTCATTTGCCCTGGAACAAGCCAAGTGTTGAGTTGATTGAGATGGTAAAAAGCTGGGAAAACATTTCATTTAAAGAATAGTTGGAGGAACTGTGATGCTCCTTAAAAATGTAAGGCCCAAAAATGCTCTATTAGAATTCTTTTGGTTGGAAATGACTTGTACCGACATATGCAAAAAGTGAAATGGATCGACTTATATCACTGAAAGTCCAGGAGTAGACCTGGTATAAAATTCCACTGATATCCCTCAGTCAAAGCCACAACACCTTATCCCTTTCCTCTGTCTCTTGGCTCTGATTTATTTGGCTTCATTCTCAGTGGAAACCTCTCCATGCAGTGGTGCCTGAAACTCTAAGCTTGCATCATTCTAAAACTAACAACCCATACCAGAAGGAGAACTCTTTCTCACAGGCTCTGTAAAAACAACTGGAATTGTGTGTCCTGATTTAGCTTTGTCAAATGCCTGGTTGTAAACTAAGCACTGAGGCAGGAAATTTGTATGTACTTATTGGCAGGACTGGGTCATATACCCATTCCAGTGTGTATACCTCCAATCCATGCACAGAAGCACATGGATTAAGAGTGAGTAAGGTGTGGCTAAAGGAAAATTACATGCAGTTACCAGGAGAAGGTGGGGGAATAGGTACTGGCTAGGAAAAACTGGCACCCTTCATTATAAAGGACATGATAACTATTTTTTAAACATTCATAGGGCTGTAATATATAAAAGAATTAGGATTTTTCTAGGTACCCACCCCCGCCACCAAAGGGAAGAATTGGTGTGAGTAGGCAGATGTGAAGGGGAAACAGAAATTTGCCTTTGCATAAGGAATAATATTCTCATAGAGTACCAGTATGGTGTGTGCTATAATTTAACCTGTGCCCTGTCCCTAGAAGAATTTATACAGAAACTCAATGAATATTATAAGGGTGATTCCTGTTTTGTATTAAAGAATTGCCTAGATATATTAGACAATCCCTTCTGTTTCTATGACTTCATTATTCTGTTTTCTCTGTATACGTGTATGCCAGTGCATGCAGATAACCTTGTGGTTATTATATCTCCCAGGAGAGAAATTGAGTCCCATTGCCCGATAAGGGCATTATTTAATGTCAGTTGTTTTTGAATTGTGACTTCTGTGCCTGCTGAATCAATTCCATGTTTCCAGTTCTTGTTAATATAGCATTATCCAAGACAGAAGTGGTTACCCATGTGGCACAGAAGATGTAATGCTTGCCAGGGGCAAGGGTGTGGGAAGACATATGGGTGGGGTTCCCTTTATCCTTGTGTACAGGTCACTTCCACAAACAAATAGAATATTCAATTTCCACTCCATATTTTACTTCTAGTACCGAACATGAAGAGAATGTAGACTGTAAGGAAGAAATAACACTAAAGGGAAGCCCTCAAAGATAATTCCATCATCCATAACACCAGGCGCTTTCTGGCGTTATGACTAATAAAACTCAGCTAAAAACATGTTCTAAATATTTTTATGTGCAAAAAATAGAAAATTGTTATAAAATAATGGTTGTTATTTCAAACCATGACTATAAAATGCCCTTGGGACAGAAGTGTCTAATTATGAAATAAAACAACTTTTGTATCCCTCTGGCAATGTTTTCAAACTATTGCTCTCTCCAAAGTAGTCTCTATAATTAGTCCAATTCCCCAGAAGAAATGAAAAGTGTAGGGGAATTCATTTAGGGCTGTAGCTTAGGGCTATGTCTTGGATTAGGACCAAATGGACTATTAAAATGTGAGTGTGAAATAAGTATATCAGCATCATGGGTAAGAGGAATGTTTCTAACTGCAATTACTTGACATTATCTTTGAGTCATAATATTTTTATATTTGCTTTACAGAGATATGTTGAGAGTTATGAATTCTAGGAGGAGTTGGGTGACCTTTGATGGAAGTTTATTCCAACACTGTTAGTCATAGCCTCTCCTCACGCCTCAGCTTTCCTGGTTTTTAAATGGGGTTAAAGATATATCTGCCTATTTAGAAACATGAAGGCTTAAAAAAAAATACATATGGGCAAGACGTGGAGGGAATGCATCAAGATTTCTCTTGTGTTTCCCCTTGAAATATTTTAAAGAACTATAAATATTCCAGAATTATAAAAATTATTATGAGGATAAGCATTTTAAATTTTGCTACCTCAAGTGTAGCAAATCTTTTCCTACGAAATTATTTTTAAAGACATTTATTAAAAATTATTCTGTGCATGATTTGTTAGGAAATACCATATTGTTATTTCTATCTTAAAAGCAAGCAGGGTAGTATAACATTTTAAAAGTAAGTTGGATAGTTTCTGGCTTGGGGAGATACTGCTTTCTCAAGCTAGATGCTGCCCCTTCTTTGTCGATTTCCTTTTGTTGACCTTGGATTTGTAGCTGTGGGCTCATCCTCTTGTTTGTTCTCAGAGTGGGAGGTGAATACAACCTGTGTCAGTCAAGGTCCCGGCAGGAAATTGGGCAATTTGAACAGAGTTTAATAAGGGGACTATTCACAAGAGTGTGTTCAGATTGTAGAGAAACCGCAAGGTACAATCCAGAATGACTAAAGAGAGGAAGATTTCCCAGAGTCCTGAAAGAAAGCACTATGTGCAGTGGGATGCTTGACAGGAGCTGCGACCTTCAGTCTAGGGACAGAGCGATCGTGTGGTGACACTGCAGAGAAGGAGCTCATGAACCTGACCTCCATCTTTTCCTCTTTCTGATTTCCTACCTACTTTAGTGGGTTCTCCTCTTGGAGAATGCAGGAAGCTTGCTGACGGAGTGGTCTGCAACTGAGTTCTCTCTACTCTCTGATTTCCTGTCTACTTTAATGGGTTCTCCCCAGAAAACCCAACTGGCAGCCAGCGTGCAAGAAGCTTGCTAATAGAGGGGTCCACACAGGTTGCCTCCCAGGACACACAGTGGAGAAGAGTGCACAGTGGACTGGAACAGGACTAAGAGAAGAGATGGAGCACAGCCTGTAGCAGCTTCCATTCTCAGAAGCAGAAATGGGATAATCGGCTGCTACTGTATTCAACCAGACTTGACACAAAATCTCAGAGGTGGGTGTGAGAAGGTTTCATTATCTTGCTGCAGAACAAAACACACATTTAGGCCTTTGTCAAGGACCATGGCCTGAGAGTTTACCAAGTCATGGCTTGCGGCAACAAACCCTCTACGTGACCCGGCACCGAGTCTCCCGCTTACTTATGCCTGGGCTTATTCTCATCTTCTGCAACATGAAAGCCATTTGTCTGGATTTAGAAATATCATATATTGGGAAACTGCGAAGGACACTTGTCTGAGAACATCAGACAATTTTCAAAAGACTGGAAATGCAAATAAGGGAACATTAAAGGATTTGGAGGTACTGAAGGTGACAGCTCAGAGTAAGAGGTGATTTTAAAGACTCTTTATGGCAAAAAGAAGTATCAGGGGAGGTTTTCCCCTGTCTTTTTTTTTTTTTCTTAGCAAATTCAATGGAAATGAAACATTTTAAAGTGATTAACAGTAAGTTCAGGAAACCAAACTTCTTATTCTTTTCATTTTTTTCTTGCTCTCTTTTAAATTAGGCAATTAATTTCTTCTGTTAGGAGGGTTTTCACTACTTTTTAATGAGTGGCTTTACTTAGAAGGGCAAAGTAATTTCAATAATCATTTTACAATTATTATTTTTATACCATCTTAAAAACATATCAAACATGATAATTTTATAGAAAAACATGTCTTTAAATAAAATATCTCTATGTATTTTTTCTTTTTATAATTGAATTTATTGGGGTGACACTGGTTAACAAAATCATATAGGTTTCAGGTGCACAATTCTGCTACACATCATCTGTGCACTGTATTATGGTATGTGTTCACCAGCCCAAGTCAAGTCTCTCTCCATCACCATTTACCCCCCATATCTCCCTTAAACTCCCCCTACCCCCTTTCCCCCACCCTGGCAGTCTCCACACTGTTGTCCTTGTCCATGAATTTTTTCTCTTTTTTTCCCTCTGCCCTATCCCCACACCTAGCCCCACCTCTGGGCATCTGTCAGCCTGCTGTCTATGAGTCCCTCACTGTTTGGCTTACTGGTTCATTCTGTTCATTAGGTTCCACATGTGAGTGAAATCATACGGTATTTGTCTTTCTCTGACTGGCTTATATTACTTAGCATAATGCCCTCCAGGTCCACCCATGCTGTCGCACAGTATAAAATTTCCTTTTTTTTTATGGCTGACTGATACTCCATTGTGTAAATGTACCACAGCTTTTTTTATCTGCTCGTCTAGATGGACACTAAGGCTGCTTCCAAATTTCGGATATTGTAAATAATGCTGCAATGAGCTCTTATTGTTTGTTGATTTATTGATGATAGCCACTCTGATGAATATGAGGTGATATCTCATTATGGTTTTAACTTGCCTTTTTCTCATGATTCATGATGTTGAACATCTTTTCGCATGCCTGTTGGCCATCTGTATGTCCTCTTCAGGGAAGTGTCTATTCAGGTCCTTTTCTCATTTTTAAATTGGGATTTTTTTTTGTGTGTGTGTGTGTTGAGCTTTGCAAGTTCTTTATAAATTTTGGATATTAACCCCTTAACAGATGTATCATGGTCAAATATGTTCTCCTATTCAGTGGGTTGTCTTTTCATTTTGTTGATGGTTTCCTTTGCTGTGTAAAAACATTTTAATTTAATGAAGTCATTTAAAAAATTTTTTTATTTTGTTTCCCTTGCCTGAAGAGATAAATCAGGAAAAAATATTGCTGAGAGAAATATCTGAGATTTTACTTCCTATATTTTCTTCTAGGATTTTTATGGTTTTGAGTCTAAGGGAACTCTCATGCCCTGTTGGTGGGAATGCAGACTGGTACAGCCACTGTGGAGAGCAGTAAGAAGTTACCTCAAAAAATTACAAACTATAGGATGATCAAGATGGCAGAGGAGTGAATGGAAGTCATACGGATCTCCTCCCAGGGCCAATCTGGAATTACAAATAAATTGTGGAGAAATCACCCAGAACAAACAACTGAACAATAGCAAGAAAGAGGCCTTATAACCTCGGACAGACAGAAGAATCAGTTTGGCACAACCTGACTGGTAAGGAGTGTGGTGGAGATGTGAGAAGGCTGGCTGGGCACCCTCAGGTGGCAGTGCCAGAGGGATATTTAAGCAGCCAGTTGGATCCCCCTGAGAAGAGTGGAGTCTAAACCATAAGTGGAGATCCCCAGTGTCAGCACCAGAGCCCAAAAAGTACACAGATAACAGCCAGCTGCTAAAAGCGGCAGGGCTGCTCTCTGCCAGAGATGGGCAGCTGGGGACTGAAAGAGCCAACACATAAATTTCCAATTATAGCCACTTACCCTGGGTTCTGGCAAATGTGGGGGCAGAGTGGGCTAGGGACTCCTGAGGAGAGACTGGGGACAGAGTCTTTGGGGGAGAATTGAGAGAGTAGCTGCCAGGATTCTGGTGCTGAGTCATCCCCCACGTAGCAGCAGCCATCTTGCTCAGGGAGACCAATACCCTGAGTGGCAGCCTGAGAGGAAACAATAGCCCTGATCCCAGGAGGGACTCTGCCCTGGCCCTGTGGTGCTTAAGCCTGACTGCTGAGCACAGAGTGACTAGATTAATAACTGAGGAGACAGCTACAGACAGTAGATCCTGGGAAGTCTTGAACAGACTGTGTGAGGTCCGATGGGGTCAACATCTGACATCACCAGAGGTGGATCCAGAAAGAAAGAGCAGCAGTAAATACTAGAGGATACTGAGACAAAATCCACTGTGGTCTTCTCCATGATTTGTGATATTTCTTTACTACATAGCTTTTTAACATTCATTTCTTATCTATCAAGTTGGTGCATAGTAAGTCACTAGACTTTTAGTATAGTTTATTTCTCTCCTTTCTTATAATAGTCTTAATCTCTTTACAGCCTATTAATACTGGTTCATTTGCTGTTGATAGTGGGCTTGCAAAGGGGAGTTATTTTTGCAGTCATGGATTTGTTTCCTGGGCTTCATGGTTTTCGTCCAGCAGCCAAATCATGGGAAGACAAAGAAACAACCCCAATTGAAAGGAAAGGAGGTATCCTCAGGAAGACTGCTAAATGAAATAGAAGCATGTAAACTATCAGCTATTGAGTTCAAAACAATAGTTATAAGGAAGCTCAGTGAACTCAATGAGCTTAGTGAGAATTACAGAAAGCTACAGGGAAACTATGAGGAACTTACTGCAAACTATATCAGCATGAAAAAGAACATAGACATTATCAACAAGAACCAAGAGGAAATGAAGAATACAATTTCTGAATTGAAGAACACAGTAAAAGGAATCAAATGCAGGCTAGATGAAGCAGAGGATTTAATCAGTGAGCTGGATGACATGGTAGAAAAATACTCCCAGAAAGAGTAAGAAAATGAAAAAAGGCTCAAAATTAACAAAGAGGGGTTAAGGGAATTGCAAGACAACATGAAATGTAATACTATCCGTATAATAGGAATACCAGAAGGAGAAGAAGAGGAGCAAGGGATAGAAAACCTGTTTGAAAAAGTAATGATGGAAAACTTCCGTATTTAGAGGAGAGAAAAAGTCACACCAGTCCAGGATGAACAGAGAGTCCCAACCAAGAGGAACCTAAAGAGACCCACTCCAAGACATATCATAATTAAAAGGGCAGATATCAAGGACAAAGAGAGAATCTTAGATGCAGCAAGGGAGAAGCAGGAAGTAACATACAAGGGAGCCCCGATAAGGCTAGCAGCTGACTTCTCCACAGAAACACTACAAGCCAGAAGGGAATGGGAAGAAATACCCCGAGTAATGAAAAGCAAAGGCCTACAACCAAGAATACTCTACCCAGCAAGGCTCTCAATTAAAATGGAAGGTGAAATAAGGAGTTTCCCAGACAAAAGAAGGCTAAAAGAATATACCTCTACCAAGCCAACATTGCAAGATATGCTAAAGGGACTGCTTTAAGAAGATGAAGAAAAAGTGTGAGAGACAAACACAAGTACAACAGGAAAAAATGAATAAGTACTTTTCAATAATAACTTTAAATGTAAATGGATTAAATGCTCCAATTAGAAGACATAGAGTAGCTGAATGGATAAGAAAACAGGACTCACATATATGCTGCCTAAAAGAGACCCACCTCAAAACAAAAGACCTACACAGACTGAAAGTAAAGGGTAGGAAAAAAATATTCCAAGCAAATGGACAGGAAGAAAAAGCCAGGGTAGCAATACTTATATCAGACAAAATAGACTTCAAAGCAAAGGCCATAAAAAGAGACATAGACCGACACTTTGTAATACTCAAAGGAAGAATCCATCAAGAAGACATAAATATTGTAAATCTATATGCACCCTACATAGGAGCACTAAAATATATAAGGAAAATCTGGAGGTCTTCAAAAAAGATATAGAGATCAACATGCTTATGCTAGGTTATTTTAATACCCCACTATCAACAAAGGATAGATCTTCTAAATAAAAGATCAATAAGGATATTGCGGAACTGAGTAATGCATCAGATCAAATGGACCTAACTGATATAGATAGAACCTTTCACCCCAAAGAAGCAAAATACACATTCTTTTCAAATGCATATGGAACATTTTCAAAGATAGACCACATGATAGGACACAAAGGAAACCTCAACAAATTTAAGAAAATTGAAATCATATCAAGCATTTACTTAGACCACAAGGGTTTGAAACTAGAAACCCACCTCAAGGAAAAAACTAAAAAACATTCAAACTCATGGAGACTGAATAGCATGCTTTTAAACAATGAATAGGTTAATAATGAGATCAAAGAAGAAATAAAAAAGCTTCTGAAAACAAATGAAAATTAACAGCAGTCCAAAATCTATGGGACGCAGCAAAGGCAGTCCTGAGAGGAAAATTCATAGCAATGCAGGCCTACCTAAATAAGATAGAAACGTTTCAAATAAACAACATAACCCTACATCTACAAGAACTGGAGAAACAACAACAAACAAAGCCCAGAGCGAGCAGAAGGAAGGAAATAGTCAAGATTAGAGCAGAACTGAATGACACAGAGACTAAAAGAACAATTCAAAGGATCAATAATTCCTGGAGCTGGTTCTTTGAAAAGATAAACACAATTGACAAGCCTTTAAGGAGGCTTATCAAGAAAAAAATGGAGAGGGCCCAAATAAACAATATCAGAAATGCAAGAGGAAAAATTACAACTGATACCACAGGAATACAAAGGATTGTAAGAAATTACTACTACAACCCTATTGCAAGAAATTTGAAAACCTTGGTGAAATGGGCAAATTTCTAGAAAAAGATAATCTTCCAAAACTGAATGGAGAAGAAGCAGAAAGCCTGAACAGACCATAACAGTTGGTGAAATTGAAGCAGTAATCAAAAAACTCTAGGCAAACAAAAGCCATGGCCTAGAGGATTTCACAGGAGAATTTTATAAAACACTTAGGAAGAGCTAACCCCTGCCCTTCTGAGACTATTTCTAAAAATCCAAGAAGAGGGAAGGCTCTCAAGTTCTTTTTATTAGGCCAGCAGCATCCTAATCCCAAAACCAGATAAAGACACCACAAGGAAAGAAATATACAGACCGATACTGCTGATGAATGTATACGCTAAAGTCACCAACAAAATATTGGCAAACCACATCCAGCAACACATTACAAAGATCATCCACCATGATCAAGTGGGAATCATCCCAGGGATACAAGAGTGGTACAATATTCACAAATCAATACATAATACACCACATAAACGAAAGGAAAGACAAAAATCACACATTCATATCAATAGATGCGGAAAGCACTTGATAAGGTACAGCACCCATTTATGATAAAAACACTCAGGAAAGTGGGAATAAATGAACATACTAACCATAATAAAGGCTATGTATGAGAAACCTACATCCAACATTGTACTGAATGGGCAAAAACTAAAAGCTTTTGCACTAAGATCAGGAACAAGACAAGGATGTCTGCTTTCACCTCTTCTATTCAACATAGTATTAGAAACCCTAGCCATAGCCATCAGACAAGGAAAAGAAATGAAAGACATCCAAATTGGAAAGGAGGAAGTACAACTGTCATTGTTTGCAGATTACATCATAGTGTATGTAGAAAACCCTGTAGACGCCACCAAAATACTACTCGACCTAATAAGTGAATTTGGCAGTACAGCAGGATACAAAGTCAATATTCAGAAATCAAAGGCATTTTTGTATACCGACAACCAAATATCAGAATCAGAAATCAGGGAAAAAATCCCATTTACTATGGCAACAAAGAAAATAAAATACCTAGAAATAAACTTAACCAAAAAGGTTAAAGATCTATACTCAGAAACCTATACAACACTGAAGAAAGAAGGAAGGCACAAATAAGTGGAAGCATATTCCATGTTCATGGATTGGAAGAATTTACATCATCAAAATGTCCATACTACCCAAAGAAATTTATAGATTCAAATGCACTCCCTATTAAAATACCAATGATATATTTCACAGATAAAGAATAAACATTTCAAACATTTACATGGAACCATAAGTGACCCCGAATAGCTGCAGCAATTTTGAGAAAGAAGAATAATGTAGGAGGGATCACAATACATGACATCAGACTATATTATAAGACCACCGTAATCAAAACAGTCTCGTACTGGCATAATAACAGACACATAAATCAATGGGACAGAATAGAGAGCCCAGAAATAAACTCATGTCTCTATGGTCAATTAATATTCGACAAAGGTGGCAGAAGCATAAAATGGAGCAAAAATTGTCTCTTCAACAAATGGTGTTGGGAGATCTGGACAGGTACATGCAAAAAAATGAAATTTGACCACTAGCTTACACCACACACAAAAATAAACTCAACATGGATAAAAGAGTTAAATATAAATCGCGACACCATAAAAGTCCTAATGGAGAACATAGGCAGGAAAATCCCAGATATTCCATGCAGTAGTATTTTCACTGATCTGTTCCCAGAGCAAGGGACATAAAGGAAAGAATAAACAAATGGGACTTCATCAAAATAAAAAGTTTCTGCATGGCTAAAAAAAAATCAGCAAAATGAAAAGGTTACCAACCATATGGGAAAATATATTTTCCAATGACACCTCAGACAAGGGGTTGATCTCCAAAATATACAGAGAATTCACATACTCCACTCTAGGAAGACAAACAACACAATTAAGAAATGGGGAAAGGATCTAAACAGACACTTCTCCCAGGAGGACATACACAGGGCCCAGAGGCACATGAAAGGTTGTTCAGCATCGCTAGCCATCAGAGAGATGCCCATTAAAACCACAGTGAGATACCATTTCACACCAGTCAGAATGACCATCCTAAATCAACAAACAACAAATGCTGGTGAGGGTGTGGAGAAAAGAGAACCCTAGTACACTGTTGGTGGGAATGCACACTGGTGTAGCCACTATGGAAAACAGTTTGGAATTTCCTCAAAACACCAAAAATGGAACTGCCTTTTGACCCAGCAATTCCACTGCTGGGATTATACCCTAAAAATCTGGAAACACCAATTCAAAAGAACCTATGCACCCCAATGTTTATAGCAGCACAATTTACAATAGCCAAAAATTGGAGACAACCTAAGTGCCCATCAGTAAACATGGATCAAAACCTGTGGTACATTTACACAATGGAATACTATGGAGCAGAAAGAAAGAAAGAGCTATTACCCTTTGCGACAGCATGGATGGGACTGCTAAGTGAATTAAGCCAGGCAGTGAAAGACAGATACCATGTGATCTCACCTATAAGTGGAACCTAATCAACAAAATGAGCAAGCAAGCAAAATATAACCAGCAACACTGAAATAAAGAACAAACTGACAGTAATGAGAGGGGAGGAGGAAGGGTGATGTAGGGGAAAGGGAGGGGAAGGGTCATCAAGGATCATGCATAAAGGATCCCTCAACAAAGCCAAATTGGGGAAGGACTGAGGGCTGGAGGTGGGGATGGGTTGGGCTGGGGAAAGTGGTGGAGAGAAAATGTTGACAAAAAGAGAAATAGATAGGGGGAGGCTAAGAATAGTATAGGAAATTGAGAAGTCAAATAACTGATACATACAACCCATAAACATGAACTAAGAGGTGTGGGGATGATAGGATGGTGTGCAGGGCAGAAGGGATAAAGGGGAGAAAAAATGGGACAACTGTAATAGCATAATCAATAAAATATACCCCCTTCCAAAAAAAATTAAAAATTATGACCCAGCAATTCTATTTCTGGGAATTTATCCAAAGAAACCTGAAACACTAACTTGAAAGAACATACCTGCTATGTTCTATGTATTTTAAAGGGTCTCCTTAAATACAAAAATATGTCTGTTTTTATTTCTCCCAAATTTCCATTCCTCTCTCTCATTTACTCGAATGCACAGATCTGGGGAAAATGGTTTTAATGAACTCCATGGTTTCCAAGTTTTATAATTTAACCTTGGATCATAGATATATTTTGAGAATAAACACAATTGTACCTGTAAAAGTATTCTGAGTTTTGAGTGGAGTGAGATGGATTCAAGGTGTCATCATTGACCGAAGGAGCCATTATTCTCTAAATAAAGCCACAGTCAGGGCAAAGGACAGCCTTCAGTGCGATGGTCATCTTTAAGCCCTGCAGTTCATTTTCCAATTAACGAAGTTAAGGGGTACTGTTTGAATTGTAGACAGGGTGCCTGCAGACATAGGGATATTTTTGCATCTGGGCAATGCACTGTTTGACACAGTAAATGGTATAGAAATACATCTCTGGCTCTGAGACGCTTTCTAAGAAGATAAATAGAATTTGATCCATTGGATTAGACATCCACTGAGGCTACGATGGGGATTTAAACTTTGTAGCTGCCCTACAGTTAAGAGTTCACAGAGGTTAGCCCCTTGATTGCTTTCCAGACCACTGTCCAGCTTTTGAGCCAGTGAACTTTTTCCTTTCTTATTTTGTCATGCTCGAGAGGTTACAAGAATCAGAAAACCTTAATCTGAGATTAGTTTTAGTCAAATGGAAACTGACAAACATTTAAAGAGAATTGAGATAAATCTTTCTCTTCATTTGTTTATTTCTAAGAGCTGAGGAGAAAAACATTTATTGATATCTCAAAACATAGTTGGTCTTACAAAAGCTATCAGTCCAGTGAAAACCAAATTGTTGAAGAGAAGTTAATTCATTTCACTAAGTGTCTCCTTTTGCAAACTATCTTAAAATAAACAAACACAAGTAAATCATGAGGAAACTGTGAAGTCAAGTTGGTGCAGAATTTACATTTCTAATAAGACAAGTGGATTATTTTAAAACCTTTCTGTGTGATGTGGAAATCACTGGGACAGAGGTCTTTTTTTAAAAAATTAATTTTACTTTTGTTTTTGGTTTGGTATATTTAGGTTTTCTTTTTTAGGTGGGTGGTTTGGGGAAGAGATGCAAAAATTGGGAGAAGTTTGTGGTTAACTTTTATTAGATTACATTTAAAAAAAAATTTTTACACCTGTAAGCAGAGCTCTATTTTTACAAAATTGATGTTTTTAAAACTAAATGTAAGAATAATTAAGTGTATAGCCATCTAATATTGAGACAATGAGGATCTGAAAAAAGGGGGCTGAGGTAGGGATAAAAAGGTGAGAGGAATGCGTGAGAGGTAGAAAAGAATTAGCTGTGTATTTGGCTGGGAGGCAAACTGAGGAAAATTGCAGTGCCTTGTGTTCATGGGCACATGAGAGAATCATATTACCATTAATAGCATAGGATATTTGGGGAGCGACTTATCTTTAGAGGGTAGAAATGAGGTGAAGAATCTTGACATTTGTAGATATAACTTTTGCAATATCCCATATTTCATAATGACGTTAAAATGGTTCATCATGTATTAATTTGTAAAAAACACAACTCCTTCCTTGAGCTGTGAAGATTAAATGATGTAACAGATATAAAGTGCTTAGGGATAACAATTATGATTATCATCATCATAACAAAAGTATTAAGCAAGTATTGAATAATTCCTATATGTCAATATTTTGGTAAGGTTTTTATTTATACTACCTAATTTAACTCCAGTGGCTCTATAAAATAGGTACTGATATCATCTCATTTTACAGGTGAGGAAACTGAGGGTTAGTGAGAGGTAAGGAATTTGCTTGAGGCTACACTAAATGGCAGAGCCCAGACTCACACCAGGTAACCAGGCTCCAGAATTGAGCTCCTAATCGCTCTTTCCTATAAATTCCTGGGCAGGGTTGGAAGTGATAATTCTACAGGATTGAGTGCAGTAGTATATTTTCAGTTACTGAGTGATCCCAGCCAACAGCCCTGCCTCCATACCTCAGTAAATCTCATGAATTTGAGGATGTTCAAAGAATCCTGAGAAAGTCAATGGATCTATGAGCATAAAAGACTTTAACACTTTATGTAAACTATAAAGACATGTGATCTATTCTTTAAACTATTCATTAACAAATGGATTCACAGTAATATAATAATAATTTCAGCTTTTTTAATATTAATTTATTTGCCAAATGTTTCTTCAGTACCTATCACAATGCTAAGCACTATGGGGCATTCGATGCAGAAGAAGAAAATCCCTTTTGTTAATCTTACAGTGCAGTTAGAGAGACAGATGAGTGAAATGCAAGTACAGTGAAGTGAGGTAATACAATTAAATGTTGAACAACACAGGGGTTAGCAGTGCTGACTCCCTAGCCCCCAGTTGAAAATAAGCATATAAGCTTTGACCCTCTAAAACTTAACTACATTTGGCCCTTCACAACTGCAGATTCAACCAACTGAGGCTGGGAAAAACACCATTTTCAGTCCATGGTTGGGAATCTGCAGATGAGGATGCAAAAATACTGTTTTCAAAGTTTGGTTGGGAGTCCGCAGTTGAGAATGTGACAACACTGTTTGCCATCTACGGTTGGTTAAATCCACAAGTGAAAAAGCTGTGGATAAGAAAACCCAGCTGAATTAAAAAAAAAAAAATCCACATAAAAGTGGCACTGTGTGTCCAAACCTGCGTTGTTTGAGGATCAATTGTACTAGGTGGAAGGAAGCACCAGCAGTGTATTAGAAGTGTTGTCTGACTCAGTCATATGAGGTTCAAATGTAATACTTTTTGGAAGAAATGGTGCAAAACATGGGACTTGGACGATGAATGGATCAGTGGAGGTGAAAATGAGAGGGAAAGGGAGACTTTGGAGAGAACGGCTTGTGCTTGTGAAGCTGCAAATACTTCAGTGTGACTGCAAGACACAATTTGCTGGGGTTAGCATCAGGTGGGAGAAGATAAAGTGGGAGAAGTGAGCAGCGGTCAGATGCAGAGGCTTTCCAGGTTACCTGAGGCATTCGATACTTATCCTGAGCGCAGTGGACCCTATTGATGTGATTTAAGTAGAGAAGTGCAATGATCCAGGAGCATGCTTGCAATATATCTGCAGCATACAGATATGCTGGTCCAGTACTAATCTTGAAGGGCCTTTGGAGAGTACATATTTATTTATAGCAAATTTATATTGAGCACCCATTGCATATATAAAGAGTTTGTAAACCACATGAAGGAAAGATAAACTTGCACCTAAAATTTAGCATGCTGCATGCCCTTCTTTTCTAATAAATACAATTTTATTTTGGTGCAAACTTATGGACAAATGTGTACGGCAAGATTGTTTCACTACAAAATCACCAGTTATTTGACCCGGGAGACAGTTTAACTTGATTTCTACTCCTGACTGTGCTCTGTGAACCTGGGACAAATCAATAAACCACCTTAGGCCTTGTTATTTTATTTTTATTTTTATCTGTTACATGATAAAGTTGAAAAGATCATCATTAAAGTTTTTGCTGAGCTCTGAAATGCACTTACTGTGCTTTGGAACTTTTCAAACATTACAGTTATGTGAAAAGTGACTAAGTTTCACCGCACACCCTTCCTTTTGTTATGTCTGTGCCCTTTTCCTCCTGGGTGATTTCAGGGGTCGTTTTTGCTTCAGACAGGGGGTGAAATAACAGTAGGATAGTCAAGCTGAGGAAGAATTTGGAGACAACTTTATTTATTCTCACGTGTTACAGATGAGGACACTGGGGCACCCTAACTAGGCAACTTACCCAAATTCTAGTGGTAGGTCAGCAGTACAGTGAAGGCCAGTGTCCTGGGGGCTTCTTTTCTCACCTCTGTGAGGGCTAAAAAGAACCCAGCCCAGTTCTTTTTTTACTCTATTTTGGGGTCTCTTTTCTCACTTCTGCAAGGGCTATCACGAGTAATGTCTTAGGTAATAAATTGGGAAGAAAGCTAGATATCATGAAAAATTTCATGTTTTAAAGTAGAAGTGACTGTATCATTGCTACTTAGGGCTGCTGTTTATTTTCCTGGCTTCAAGTCACCTAAAAAATAAAAAAGACACTATTATATATTTGTAAAACTATATACATATAATGCATATAAAATATATTATGCATATATAATGATATACATAATAACATATATATTTTGTCCCCTTATTCTTTATGAATGATTCCTTCTTTTGTACTAATGTTTTCCTCTCTGATTTCTCTAAAAAGAAAAAAAAGATTCTTTTTCATCTTTTCCCTACCTCTAGTTCTTTTACATCAGCAACTAAATGATTTTCCTCTTAGTTCAGGAAGCTGGCAGCCTCTAATCTGCAGCCTTTAGATAGCCAGCTAATTAAGGGGAAAGCAGGTGTGGATGGGTCTATTCAGCTCATAAATAAGTGCCAAAAATTAAAGTTATTGGTCTGTGAGTGCTAGCAGGTGGAAGCACTGTTTTATACCTTTAATAGAGGAGGGAAAAGGAGAGAGGGTGGTTAGAAGGCCTTAAGGGTAGGGAAGAAAAAAAATGACTTTTTGTAATTAAAGCTCTTCAGAAGAGAATATGTCTATTTCTAAATCACTGTCTTGTTTGGGATTAATTCTAAGACATATAATTGCCTACTCTAAGGGTGTAATGTTCCCTGAGAAGGGCTTCATAAACTGTATGGCCTGGGCAGAAATCATTCATGGTCTCAAGCTGGTACTTGCTGGCGTAACTCATGACTGACTGCAGACATAAGTGCCTGTGTTCTTTTGTGATTTCTCTTTTCCATTTTTTACATGTTCTCAAATGCCCAGAGTTCCCTATCTGCAAAACCCCTCACTTAAATGCTGAGAAGACAACATGATCTATTGTAGCGCAGCTTGATGCATTACTTAATGAAGCGATTTGGAAATAAAATTTATATGAGGAAATGAGTTACGGGGAGCATACTTCTCCCTTTGTCATTTCTTTTTTCCTCCTGATTTTTCCTCTTTCTTTTTCCTTCCTTTGTGTTTAGTAATTTATTTTAGCATTTCACTGGAAGGCATTTTTCAGTAGGGCATTACGGCAGAAGAAAACAAAAGCATCATATATTACACATTCAAAATACATTAATACACAGTTGAAATGCTAACCCATACAATAGAATAATTATAGTGTATCTTCATAGAAATTGTACACATGGCTTTGTGGTCATACTCATTAATTTAGACCCAAATGAAGCAAAATTATTCTGCATGGCTGCTGAGTTAATTTATGTGATATAAGTAAAGAGAAGTTAAATAAAGTGTGATGGAAATGAGATTGCGGCTGGGCAATTATGCCTAGAGGAGGGGGTTCACTCATCTCTCTAGGCTCCTCAGCCTCTCTTGTCTGCAAAGATTATTCATGTTATTGAAAAAATTTGTTCATTTTAAGACTGTATCTTGGAATGTCTTGATAGAAGTTCTGAAGGATCTTCACAGCCAATTTTATTGGGGGGGGGGAGTAATGCACTGACATGATAGACGTTTCTGTTTGAAACTATTTAAATATTTAGGTAAAAGAATATAGCACATCTATTGGTGTAAGCTGAATTCCTGGCAGAATGGGAAAAATGCCATGCTATAATGAGTAGTATTTTTAGGAGTTTGAATATCTTACAAGTAAAGTACATATTGTATGTCATTTCAAGTGGACAGAGCAATAAGGTTTCTTTTTTTTTAATTGAGCAGAAAAAGAAAGTGTCACTATGATTTTCTAGTAGTACGGCAATGTATGCATATGTTTTAGAAAAAGCTACCGAATTGCTTTCTCCCTATTTCAACCCATTTGAGGTGTTTGAAAATGATAACTAGTTTTGATTTTGTGATCAGTGGGATGATGATTTCTCTTACGGCACGGAGAATTTTGAGTTTAAATGCCATTTGAAAGCATTCACGAAAGCCTCTGTCCTTCATTTACTTAAACTTTCTTTTCTGTGAGAGAAAAGCACATTCAATTCATTAGAAAAATTTTCAGTGGCCTAAGTTCCAGAGATGCAAAGATAAATAGATAAATAACAGGGCTTCTATCCTCCTGACTGCTTGACTCTAATTAATTGGGGGTGGGGTGGGGGGGAGGCCAGGTGCAACAAACTCTGCCACCAGCCAGGAGATAATTCAGACACAATGGAGATTCAAAGAGAAATACTTCATATCTAGGTGGCAGTGGGGTGAAGACAGCCTTCATGGAGGAAATGAGTCAGTAAAGTGATAGAAAAGCAAAATGTCATGACTTTGGGGAGAGATTTCTTCACTTAGGGAAAGGAGGAGAAATGGAAGAATAGGGCAGAGTAATCAGAGACACAGGGGATCATGACGGTGATGTATTCAGTAAAGTGTAAGGAAGAGAGAGTTTGAGGAAGGACGAACCCAACAGAGTCAAAGACAGCAGGTTGGCTGAGTAGGAAGGGGACAGAGGCAAGACTGTTGAATTTGATGTTCACAAAGTCATTGGCTTCTTCAGTGCAGTGGTGGAGACAGAAAACAGACTGTAAGGGTTTGGAATTGATGGAGCAGTGGGTTCAGGGTGCTACTCTTTCAAGGGGAACAAAGAACCTTGAGATCAATTTAGGAAAAAGAATCTTTCGTGAAAATTTTATGTAGATCTTTGATCCTTCTCTGATGGACTTTCTAGCCCATTTTTACTGCAGTGCTTGGTTCCTCATCCCATCATCGTTTCCCTATTATTTGCTAGGATTATGTGGAACGGTGAGGTCATTTCTCAGTAGAAACCTCTTCTTTCATATATTGACCATGGACATTTGTCTTCTCTGTAAGAACTTAGTTTTCACACTGACACATTGTCTTCCTGTTAGGTTTCTGTGAAAAAAAAGTGGCTAATGTGAGAGGTCATGATCCTGGAATACAACAACTCATATATTTCTTGGCTGTAGAGAGGTAGGAATACATTTAGCTGCCACATAGAGATAATGAGCCAGTTAGCTGAGGACTAGATTTCAAACCTTCCTAGAATCTTTTAATAAGTTCCCTTCCATCCAATGGGGCTCCATGCCTCCGACTGCATTATACCTCTCAGATCTATTCTCTCACAGGAACCAGTTGTAAAGACTATAAAATCTGAGTAATATTTTGATTAAAAGAGTGAGATAGAAAGAGGAAGAAAGATAAGGAAAATAATTTATTGTGATAGAACAATTGCCCATCCAAATTAATCTAGCAAACCTCTACTTTCAATTTTCCCCCCTTTGCCTTTAATTTTACCCTGCCTATGATACTGTTTTTCTTTAATACTACTTAGTATAGAGAAATACAGCATTGAGGATAGAAATAAATATATGGCTAACTCTTGTTCCCAAGATTCCCAAGATAAGTGGCAATACTTTCTGGCACTATGTTTTTTTTAATAAGTAAACTTCATCCCCTTAGAGTATGTCATTTCTCATCTCTACTCTGTGTCACTTGATTTATGAAATCATTTTCTTGGTTTAAGGCATTTGAAAGTAAGGTCTTCTTTTGCTTTTCAAGGAGTGTAGAAAGTTCCAAATATTCTCTCAGACATTATGAGATCACGTGGGGGAAGGTGCTGCCTCAGCAGAAGTATGGTAGCTGTCACTTATTTGTGGAGACATCAAAAGGACATGAAAGGAGACCAAAGACAGAAGAAAGCAGTCATTTCAAGAATAAGTAATCCCAAGAACAAAGTTTTGCTCATTTATAGCTTCCACAATTTTAGAAAGTTAATGCCTAGGAGTCTGGAAAAGAGGTATTTCAAAGGTATGTTAACCTAGAGGCACAAGAACAATGGATAGGCAAAGATAAACCTTTACTAAAGAAGTTACATGCCTGGGTGTGACTACCCACCATGACCTGACCAGTTAGGAATTTGTGATTGGATCACCCTGTGAGGTTACTTTTGGTTAGATTTACTTCAATGCCCTTTTTCATCATCTATATATGCCACTCATTCATCAAGGACATTTAGATCATTTTCATGTCTTGGCTACTGCAGTGAACATGACAGTACAGAAATTGGGATGGCCAAAAAGTTTGTTAGTTTTTTCTCTGTAAGATGGCTCTAGTAGTGCTTAGTTGTCTTTAACTTCATTCGAAACAATTTTGTTAGATTGTATTGTGGCAGCTGTCATGTCAATATGCATTTACAAAAAACTTACCAAATTGGTGAATTTTTGTGTAGCTAGTTTAATATTGAAGATGGAAGAAAATATGCAACATTTTCAGCATATTATGCTTTAGTATTTCAAGAAAGGGAAAAACACATCTGAAACACAAAAAAAGATTTGTGCAGTGTATAGAAAAGGGGCTCTGACTGATCAAACATGTCAAAAGTGGTTTGTGAAGCTTCATGCTGGAGATTTCTCGCTGGGCAATGCTCCATGTCTGGGTAGACCAGTTGAAGTTGATAGTGATCAAATTGAGACATTAATTGAGAACAATCAATGTTATGTGGGAGATAGCTGACATATTCAAAATATCCAAATCAATAAAGTTATTGGTGAAAATTAAAAAGGTGTCTTTTATTTTATGGATAGAAAATAAATGAACTTTTTGGCCAGCCCAATATTTCTTTGAATCCTGGCTTCATTTTCTTCAGATATATACCCAGAAGTGGGATTGCTGGATCATATGGGTAGTTTTATTTTTAATTTTTTGAGGAACCTCCATACTATTTTCCAGAGTGGCTGTATCAATTTACATTTCCCCCACCAGTGCACCATGGTTTCCTTTTCTCCACATTTGCCAGAATTTGTTATCACTTGTCTTTTTGATAATAATTATTCCAATGAGTATTAGATGATATCTCATTACAGTTTTAATCTGCTGTAGTGAGTCTCTGGTAGACGTTATCGATCTAGTTGTGTGTTTTATTTATTTATTTTTAACCCATTGCTCTATGCCATTTGATTAGAGTGTTTAATCCATTTACATTTTAAGTAATCACTGATAGGTAAGGACTTACTATTGCCATCTTGTCAATTGTTACCAGGCTTTTTTATAGTTTCTTTTTCTCTTGCTGCTTTCCTTTGTGAATTAATGATTTTCTGTAATGGTATAATTTGTTTTTTGTTTTAGATTTTTTAATTACATTTTTTCCCCCATTACCATTTATCCCTCTTATATCTCCCTTCCACCGCAATCACCATACTGGTTTCTTGTCCATGAGTCCTTTTCCCTTTTTGCTCTACCCTCCAGCCCATAATGTCCCCCCCACCCCATAATGTATCCCCCTCGCCATATCCAGCTGTCATAGTATGTAATGGTACAATTTTATTTCCTTCTCTTTATCTTGGGCGTTACTGCTGTAGGCTTTTTGTTCTGTGGTTTCCCTGAGGCTTACTTTAAACATATTCTGGATATAACAATCTATCTTAAACTGACAACCTTATCTGCATACCAAAACTCTACCCTTGGATTCCCCTCCCAACATTTTATGTTTTTGATGCCACACTTTTCATATTTTTGTGTTGTATAACCATTAACAAATTAATTAGCTATAACAACAGATGGTCTCTGAATTACAATGGTTTGATTTTTGATTTTTTAATTCTACAATGGTGTGAAAGTGATACATACATTCAATAGAAACCGTATTTTGATTTTAAAAGTTTGATGTTTTCCAGGGCTAGCAACACGTGGTACCATGCCCTGTCACGACACGAGGCAGCTCCCAACCAGCCGCGTGAAGGTACACAACCAATATTCTACAATGTGCTGTGTTGCCAGTTTTGTTTTTTGATATTGTATTTTGTGTTTTTTATCCAATTATGCATCTAAAATGCTGATCTGAGTCTTTTGCTTCTGTTGAGAAGAAGAGGAAGGCAGTTATTCTTGAGATAAAACTCAAAGTAATTTCCCAACCGTAAGTTAATGTAAGTGTTTTGAACATGTGTAGGTAGATGAGGCTAAGCTATGATATTTGGTAGGTTAGGAGTATTGAATGCATTTTTGACTTATGATTTTTCAGCTTACAATGGGTTTATGAAGACATAACCCTTTCATAAGGACCATCTGTATTTTAAATATTTTTGTCATTCAGTGTTTATCCTAGAATTAACTGATTAACATATATTACAATGTCAGAGAATTCTGAATCTAACTATATAGTTGCCTTCACCAGTGTTTTTATTTCTGTCACTAGTTAGTATCTTTTTATTTCAACATGAAGAGCTTCTTTCAGCATTTCTTGTAAGGCAACTCTAGTGGCGTTGAACTCCCTCACCTTTTGTTTGGAAAAGTCACTCTCTCTTGCCTTCATTTATAAAGGATAACTTTGCTATGTAAAGTATTCTAGGTTGGCATTTTATTTCTTTTAGCATTTTGCCTGTGTCACCCGATTCTCTCCTGGTCTGCAAAGTAACTCCTGAGAAACCCATTGATAACTTTATGGGGCTTCCCATTTAGGAGAGTTGTTTTTTCTTTTCCCTCTTGCTGCTTTTAAAATTCTCTATTTGTCTTTGATTTCAGGCAGTTTTATTATAATGTATCACAGAGAAGGTGGTTTTGGGCTAAGATTTTGGAGAGACTTGCTGGCTTCAGGAGCTTAGATGTCCATATCTCTTCCCAGATTTGGGAGGTCCTAAGCCATTATTTCTTTAAATATGCTTTCTACCCTACTCTTTTCTCTTTCTTCTGGGATTCCAATGATGCGTAGATTGTTTCTTTTAGTGGAATACAGTAAATCCCGTAGGCTGTCTTCATTCCTTTTCATTCTTTTTTTCTCCTGTGACTAAATAGCTTCCAAAGATATGTCTCACTGAGTCTTCCTTTTGCTTGGTGTGGCCTGCTATTGAAACTTTCTGTTGAATTCTTCAGTTTAGTCATTGTATTCTTCAACTCTAATATTTCTGTTTGGTTTTTTTTATGTTTTTTTTTTTTAATCTTTGTTGAACTCCTAATTTTCTTCTTCATTGTTTTCCTGCTAGTGTTAAGTGTTTATGTGTTCTTGTAGCTCCCTAAGCATCTTTAGAAAAATTAATTTGAATTTCTTGTTGGGCAGCCTTGTATCTACATTTCTGTGAGGACAGTTATTGGAGGTCTACTGTGTTCCCTTGGCGGAATCATGTTTCTCTGATCCTTCATGATCCATGTTGCCTTTCATAGTTGTCTAAGCATTAAAAGCAGTGGTCACCTCTTCTAAACTTGATAAACTAACTTTGATAAGGGAAGACTTTTTCTTATGGTGGGGCATTCTGGAGTGTGCTGTGACCTCAGGCCTAATGATGTAGGATGCCAATTGTGGGTTTGTGCGGTGGCACTGGGTCTGGGCTTGGGTTGGTGGCTTATTGGCTTGGGTCATTGGGGTCCACAGCATGGACAATTGCATGGCCCTTGGCAAGCATTGCTTGGAATCTACGGAGAGTGCAGTGGCTGTTGGGATTCTTAGCATCATCTCCAGGGCCAGTAACCAGGGACCAGGCAAGCAGTGGTATTGTCTAGAGCTGATGGTGTAAACATGTTGGCTACAGGAGGCAGCTGCAAGACCTTGTGTAGGGTCATGTGCTGGTTGCAAACACACTTGTAGTGGGGGAGACCAGGGCAGACAGAAGGAATCAGGCCAGCTGCAGGTGTATAGGCAGCTGCATGGGCTCTGGCTATCAGCATGCACATTGTGTGGCTTCTGGGTCTTATCTCAGGTGCATAGCAGTGGAGGCCAGTGATGGGAGTTGAACAAGGGGTGTGCACGTGCACAGCTAGCTGCAGGTGAGCACAGTTGTGTAGAACTGTGGCAGAAGTCAGAGCCTGATCTGGGCTTATAAGCCCTGTGGGGCCCTGGATGTTTATGTGTCTCCTTTGGTTGCATAGTCTCCCTCTGGGTGTGTAAATGGCAGCAGAGGCCATTGACAGGCATCAGGCCTGTGGAATGTGAAGACGCAGCTCGGGAGGCTAGACCTGAGTGCATGCACAGAAGTAGGGGTCAGCCATGGGGATGTAGGATGGTATCTTTCACTTGCACAGCCACAGAGGCCTGGGCTGGTGGCAGGTGGGGTTCCTGGGCTAGGAAGAGGTAGCAGGGGAAGACTCAGGAGGCTGGAATCAGTGAACACAAACACCTGTGGGGTCAAAGCTGAGGAAATCTGCTACTATAACCCTTTTAACTAGTTATTGTAAGTCAGAATTATGGAAGCTTACATTTCAAGGGAAGGGAGATAAGGGATTATCTAACTACAGATCCATGGCAGGCAAGTGATTTGCCAGTAGTCACACAGAAAAGAGCCAACCTGACATGGTTGAATGTACACAAGCCTTGGTGTCACATAGACTTGGGTTGAAATTTGTTTCTGTAGCTCATTACTTAGAAAATTTCTTTAACTCCCCTGGGCTTTAATTTTCTCACTGATAAAGGGAAGAAAATCACCTACTTCTCAGAAATGTTATTTGGAAAAGAAATCGCTTTAGCTTGGGCTGCCATAACAAAAGGCCACAGATTGGGTGGCTTAAACAACAGTCGTTTATTTCTTATAGTTCGGGAGGCTTGGATGTCCACAAGCAGGATGCTGCTAACATGGTTAGGTTTTGGTAAGGATTCTTCTTGCTGCATCAGAAATACAGGAGGAGAGGGAGAGAGGGAGAAGGAGAGAAATATTGAGAAATATCTTTGGTCTCTTATAAGGATCCCATAAGGGCACTAATGTCATCATGAGGATCCCACCTCATGGCCTCATCTAAACCTAATTACTTCCCAAAGACCCCACCTCCACATACCATCACATTGGGGGTTAGGGTTTTAATGTATGAATTTTGAGGGCACATGAATATCCAGTTCACAACAAGAATGCTAATGTCCCTAAAGGAGCTGGCTCATGGAAGAGTAGACAACTAGGTATATCCTCCTTACTTCCTCTTCCTGCCTATGCAATTGACCAGTGAAGTTTCCTAGCTATTTGTGTGGGGGTATTGCACTGGGTCATGTTCTTTGTGAAGTGGTTACTGGTGTCTAATAAGTGACTGCATCAACATGGTACCTATAGTATCCAGGGACTGGTAGATGCCAAAAGCCCCCTTTCACTACTGCAGTTGAAAGCTCAAAAATGGCAGTGAATGTATTGTCTAACAGAACTTCTATGAGTGCTTGGAGAGGCATTTTTTGTAGTTTGTACTTCTTCTCTGTTTGAATCATTATCGAGGTTTTCACAGAAATGGGAAGTTGGATAGGTGTAACGGAGACAGCACTACGTTCTATCAGTGCTTAAAATCTGACAAATCTGGTTCTGTAGTTAGGGTTCATCATGTTCAGTTTGTAGCCATTAGAAAATTGTTTCACTTTAATCAAGTTCAGTTTCCCCATTTCTCAAATGTCACTGAATGTTTCTTTTTAAGATCAAATGGGATGTGTCGCAAAGCGACATTTTGGTCAACAATGTTTCAGTCAATGACAATCTGTATTTACAGTGGTCCCATATGATTATAATGGAACTGAAGGATTCCTATTTCCTAGTGACACTGTACTTGTCACGGAACAATTCATTACTCACATGGTTGTGGTGGTGCTGGTATAAACCAACCAACTGTGCTGCCGGTCACACAAAGGCATAGCACATACAATTATGTAGAGTAGATAATACTTGATAATGCTAATAAAAAAGACTATGTTACTGATTTAAGTATTTCTTATACTATACTTTTGTTGTTACTTTAGAGTGTATTCTTTCTAGTTATTAAAAAAGTTTGCTGTAAAACAGTATGATGGGTTATGCTGGCAGCAGCCTCATACCTCTTGTGTTTACCATGTCTGTTGATTGCATTATTTTCTCTGTGTTGTTTGTGTAGTAATATGCTGTACAAGCTTGTAGCCTTGGAGCAATAGGCTAAACCATATAGCCTCGGAGTGTTTCAGGCTATACCATTTAAGTTCGTGTAATTGCAGTCTATGATGTTTGCACAGTGATGGAATTGCCTAGCGATACATTTCTCAGAACATATTCTCGTCCTTAAGTGGTGCACGAATATATAGATATATGAAATTGAGGAGGGAAACAGCTGACTGTGACAAAAAGACAAAGTTCCTGCTAAATAACATTTGTACATCAAACCCTATGCTACTGTAGGCAAATAACTCATTCCCCATGGGACCATAATACAGGATTTTGATTCATTTTTATTCAATGTGCATTCATTCACAGAATACCTGGACTTTTTGTGGAAGTTTAACTTAAATAGAAGCCCTACCTTATGGCAAGGCTTAATTGTACCAGGACGTCTTTTGAGTCTGTCATTTTGAATCTTATGCAAATTATTTTCCTGAAGTCTTGAAAAAAGAAAAGCCCTGAAAGTATCCCACCTAGACTGGGACTGTGTAGGAATAGCTGACTTAAAAATATGCAGATATTTCTAATGCATGTACTTACCTTTGTAAGCAAAGGGCAAACCGAACTCTAAATCAGTCCTCTACTCAGACCTCCTCGTTCCCAGTCTCAAGAGATCACGGCCCAAGAAGCTCCCCTTGGAGTCATTATCGTGGATATAGGTGGAGTGAGTTAGCTTAATCTCCATACCGTACACCACAGGTTATGCTGTGGCAAAAGGGAAGGAGCATATAGACTCTAGGATGGTCCCTAATTATCTTTGCCTGCTGTTGTTCATGTTCGTACTTAAATTCCCCTTCAGTTAGTGCAGCTGTAACTAGCTTCTAACCAACAGAATATGGCAAAAGGACTCATGGACATGGACAACAGTGTGGTGATTGCTGGGGAGAAGGGGGTATAAGGAGACTAAATGGCAATAGAAAAAAAGTAAAAGAGGACAAATATAATAAAGATCAAATAAAAATAAAATTATCCTTTTTATAAACTGAAAAAAGAATATGGCAAAGGTAATAGATGTCACTCCTGTGATTATATTATATTATAAAAGAATCTGTTTTGCTAGTAGTCTTGCCCTAGAGACTCTCCCTGAGTGGATTTGAAGAAGCAGTGAGCCATATTGGGTGGTCCATATAGGAAGAAGCTGGGGACAGCTTCTAGGAGCTAAGGGTGACTTCTAGTTGACAACCAGTAAAAAGAAAATGGACTCTGACAATAGCTTGGGTAAACTTAGAAGTGGATTATTCCTTAGCCGAGGCTTTAGAGGAGACCACAGTTCCAGCTGACACCTTGATTACAACTTTGGGAGGCCCAGGGCAGAACAGCCTGCTATGATGTGCCTGGACTCTTGATCCGAAGAAACTGTGAGATAATAAATATGTATTGCTTTAAGCTAAGTTTGTAGTAATTTGTTACTCAGCAATAGATAACTAATACAAGGACATAGATATTCTATTTTATGCAATTTGCTATATAGCTGTTTATAATTGGAAAAATTGGATTCTAAAGCTTTTCCAGTGATTTCAAGTTACATCGCTTTCAGTATAACAAGGAAAGAAGGGAAAAAATAGTATCTTGGCAAATATTATAAACCACACCTGAAGTATGATGCTGTTAAACTTGCTCTAAACCTTTAAGTGTGCAAAAATAGTTGTGAACTTTGAAAAATATGTTCTCTTCCCTATGTTTGTAACCTGATACTCTAACATTTGGGGTTTGGAGGGAAAGAAGACATTATTCAATGTTCATTGATGAGTATTACATTGATTGCATATGACAACTTCCTTTCAGCAAAACATAGTGCATTCAAGCATTTTGAGTTTTATTTAATATTTTCTCCTCCAGATATTGTTATTGATGCTTTTTGTTTGGTAGTGGATAGATGGGCCAAAAATAGATGATTTGGCAAAAATATGGGCTCTGGAGGCCTCCTGAATTAGGCATTGCCCTTGTAAATCCTCAAAGAGCTTCCACAGGCAGGAGCTTGCCTCGCTAGTCAGTGAGTTCCAGTGTTCTCCTAGGCTAAGCCCCAGAGAAATGCCCCCGCACTAAAGTTTAATGAGCTGGTCATGCAACACCAAGGAGAATTAGCTCCTCAGAGGCTGAGATGATTTCTACTTCATAGCCCAAAGCCACTCACTAAGAACACATAAAACTTTGCTTTTGTTTTCTTTAAGAGAATGTGCAGCATTTATCAGAAAAGGGAATGTGGGCCAAAGCTCACATGGTGTTTCTTATTTTTAAATAGTATATCAGTGAATATAGCCATTTGTCAGTAGCCATGATATATCTGATCAGTAACCAATACTGGTGTATTATTACTCACATACTGTCAATCTTAAAATGTGGGATATTGCTCTCGGTATTACCAGAGGAAATCTTTGAGCGCGAGGTCTAAACCAGTCTTTCTCAGTTGTGGCTGCACATTGGAATCTCCCCGGAGCTGTAAAAATCTCAATGCCTAGGCCATACTACAGAATTTCATTAGAATCCCTGGGGCTGGGCTGAAGTCATCAGTATTTTTTAAATTTCCCCAGTTGATTTCCAAGGTGAAGCTAGTGCTGAGAACTATAGGGACTTTAATTTATATTTTATACAAACTCCCTGTGGTCACAGATTTGATGAGTTGAACGAAACCGTAACTCAGGTAAAAACCAGGAAGTAACAAGAACACATAAAGAAACCAACGATATTAAAGAACAAAACAACAGCAATGACTTTAAACCACTTTTCTCCTGAAGGTACCTTTGCTCTTTTATCAGACAGTTACTGTGCGCTATATTTTGGGGTACACTCTACTAATAGCTGGTATTCAGAAACAATGACTCAGGCCCTGGCCCTACAGAATTTTTGATCTGGTGTCTGATATAAATAAATTAATAATTACAATTTCAATAGTAGAAATATTATCAAATAAGGCATAGAGTATAGAGAAGAATATAATTTAGGTAAGGCTAAAGTATGTAAACGCTTACTGAATGAGCTGATACTTGATTTGAGTCTCAAAGGAAAGGAGGTTGACTCAGATGAAGCAGCAGTGGACCAGCGTGGACAAACGCAGTCCTTGTAGGCTGAATAATGTCTTTCCCCTATCCTGCAAAGGTGTCCATACTATAATTTCTGGAGCCTGTGAATATATTATGTTACATGGCAAGGGGAAACTAAAGTTGCTGATGGCATTCAGCTAACCAATCAACTGACTTTAAGATAAGGAGATTATCACAGGTTGTACAGATGAACCCAATGTAATCACAAGGATTCTATAAAGTGGAAGAGGGAGAAATAAAGGAGGATGGTCAGAGAGAAATATGAAACTTCTGTACTGTTGGCTTTGAAGATGGAGAAGCGTTCAGGAACCAAGGAATGCAGGTGACTTCTAGAAGCTCAAAAAGGCAAGGTAACTGACTTCCCTCTAGAGCCACTGGAAGAAATACAGCCTTGCCAATACCTTGAGTTTAGACTTCTGACCTCCAGAACTTTGCAAGAATAAATCTGTGTACTTTCAAGCTACCCAGTTCATGGTAAGTTGTGCTAGCAGCAACAGAAAGCTAATACAGTCCCTTGCAAGGAAGTGCAAGTGGAGATATATTTGGGATACAGTGTTAGTGAGCCATTCAATGACTCTGGCATGGGAAGAAATGATGTCAGACTATATTTTAGAAAAGCCTTAATTGTAGCAGTGTTAATAATGGTTTGAAAGAGGGTCAGCTGCAGGAGGGAGCAGGTTATAAGTGGAGAGGTTAGAAAGGAGACTAATGCAATAATTTGAGCAAGACTAATAATAAAAAGAAATATTAATAACTGTTTTTAATTAAGGAAATGTTTATTTACAGCCCTGTACTTTATACTTTAAATTCTAATCTGTAATTCTTAAACTGTCAAAGGCAATGTTAATACCTATATTTTATATGTGAGGAGAGAAAGTCTCAAAGAATTTAATAAAGTTGCTCAAGAATATGGAGCTAATTAGTGATGAACTAGGCTTGGAACTATGTCTGTTGACCTCAAAGCTCACAGGCTTCCCATTATATCACTTGCCTGAAAAGAAAGACAGATAGCATCTAACCTGTGAAAAGTGCTGGAAATCAGGATCTTTGGAAGCTGTCCTCAGTACTAGAGAAGCTTTGAGGGTTTTAGAATAATAACTAAATTTCAAGAAAATAAACCTCAGTCATGAAAGACAAATAGGTTACATCGACTTTGCTTCCTGTAAAACATTCAGACCTTTTACAACTGTGCCAATAACTTAATCAGAGCATATTTGCTGCCACTGAGCATCCATACTGTTTAGTGCTGTCTGAAGGGTGAGGATCAAGCTGATATAAATCAGTGCAGAGTGGGTACAACTGGCCGTAATAGGTAATTGGTAGAGTAAAACACCAAGCCAAAATCAAGAAAGATGGCTTGTTTTCTGGGAAGGTATAAGAACTTCCCCACCGGATGATAAATGAATCATGGTCAGAGAAGTTCATAGTTCTACTCAAACACCTGCATAATTATAAAGGATGGCCAAGTGTATAGTGGATGAACTTCAGCTCATTTATGGTGCCATCAAAAATTCTAATACTCAAATTGTTCATAAAACTCAAAAAGGCTCAGGATCACTTGATTATGCTTTGCTCATTTCTGTGTCCTCAGTGTCTAATAGGAACTGTGTAGAGTATTTGTTGACTTGACTAAATACATAATAAAATACACTTTTTAAAAATACTGCTAATGGCTTGGGTTCTTTGTTGCTGCCAAGATCTTAGCCCTAATCAATTAGAGCTGTAGCCCATTTGTTAATGATACTTAAGGAATATCCAAATTCTTTGGTTGTAGTATTAATTCATAATAAAGATAGTCTGAAGTAAGAGTGGCTTTGATTGGGCTAGAACATTTTCCTTTATAATCCAAAGAGATTGTGCTAAATTATATTTGTTTTAACGGGATATGGTGTGTGCTAGTTCTATGATATTTAGGTTGAGTGTGATTTGGCTCACATAGCCACAATGGTGCAATGTTTTCTACAGGCTCTTGTAGAGAGTTAAAAATCCACATCTGAAAGGAGACAAAAGAGTGGGTATACTTTACCCTTATGTTCTCAAAATTGAACACCCACTAATGTTAAGATGGTCTGAAAGACTCAAGGTCCCTGGAAGTTAGGAGAGTGAAATCGATGAGCAGGCTCAGAAAGTGCAGAGCAGAACAAAACAATGCAAGCTGAGAAGTAGAGAAGCTATCAATAGGTCAGAGGTTTGGAGATGCTGAGTTAAAGAGATATGGCAGACTACTGAGGTGGAGAAATTCAGCTCACTGATTGCATGGATCAATAAAGGGAGGCTTCTAAAATACCTGCTCCTGTGTTGTGTTATAATAAATCTCTCAAAATGGGGCTACCTTCAATTCCAAGACTGTTCCTCTTTCAGATAGTTTATAATCAAACTTAGTTTCTTCTGAATCCTCAGTGTACATGCTTTCAGGGGTTAGGTTTGCATTAGGAGTTTGTTAAATGCTGAGATTAATTGAATGCTGCAGTTACTGACATTTGGGGAAATTGGATACACTTATACCAGTTTTTGGAGGTAGTTCAGGGGTCCCCTAATTCTGGCTTAGATGAGTTGGAATCATAGTCAAAGAAACATAAAATATAGCTTTGTAGTTCCCTTCCTTGGAGATTCTGATTCTATGTGTTTGTGGGAACTCAGGCATCTGTATTTTTATAAGTGCCTTAAAGGGATATAGTGCAGGGGTTGCTAAATTTTTTCTGAAAGGGCCAGATAGTAAGTATTTCAGACTGTGTGCGCCATGTTGTCTCTGGTACAACCACCAAACTTCTGTTGTGGGATGAAAGTAAACTTGGGCAACACACTGCCCTGGCTGATGTGGCTCAGTCGATTGAGTGCCAGCCTGTGAACCAAAGGGTGGCTGGTTCGACTCCCTGCCAGGTGAGGGCTGGCTCCCCAGTGGCGGGTGCGCGAGAGACAACCACACGTTGATGTTTCTCTCCCTCTCTTTCTCCCTCCTGTCCCCTCTAAAAATAAATAAATAAAATCTTTAAAACATTAAAAAAAAAAAGTATCCTGACTTAAAAAAAAAACAAACTTAGGCAATACAAACAAAGGAGCATAACTGTGTTTCAAGAAAACTTTATTTGTAAAATAGGCAGTAGATTCCTAAAAGAAAAAATCCTATATAATTACCTAAAAGAAAAAATCCTATATAATGTTTTAGTTAGCTTGGTATATGACCTAGAATTTTCTTCCTAGGTATGTACCCTAAAAAGTCAAAAGTAGAGACTTGGACAGATACTTGCACACCATCATTTATAGCAGCATTCTTCACAATAGCCAACAAGTAGAAGCAACACAAGTGTCCATCAATAAATGAATAGATAAGCAAAATGTGATATATTCATAAAATTGAATATTATCAGCCTTGAAAAAATAACGAAATTTTGACACATGCTGTAGCATGGATGAACCTTGAGGGCATCATGCTGAGTGAAATAAGCCAGACACAAAAGGGTAAATACTCTATGATTCCACTTATATGTGGTCCCTAAAGTAGCCAAATTCATGGAGAAAGTAGAATTGTGCTTACCAGAGGTTGGAGGAGGGGGAAATGTGGAGTTACTGTTTAATGTGACAGAGTTTCAGTTTAGGATGATGAAAAAGTCCTGGAGGTAGATGATGATGATGGCAGCACTACAGTGTGAATGTACCTAATGCTCCTGAACTGTGCACTGAGGAAGGTTAAATGGTCAGTTTTTTGTTAGGTATATTTTAATACAATAAAAATAAATCTAAAATATATAATTAAGAAACAGGAAAAAAGAAACCAAACAAAGAACAGATGGCAGGAGGCAAGGATCTGACTCCCAGTTATAGTTCACCGACCTCTGTTCTCAAGGGTAGCCAAGTAGGCAATCACCAGCAATAGTTCATTTCCTCTTGGAGTTAGACTAACAACCAAGCCAACCTTCACTTTTCTTTGATTTGAAATTATTTTCAGAACTGGAAATTTCTGGTGTTTAACAACACACAATCTTTTAAAACTTCTGTGGAAAATAAGGTCATATTTAGTGTCATATTTAGATCAAATTGCATTTGGTATTACTATGACCCACTCTGGTACTTCAAAATCTACTTGCCACTAAATACTTGGTAAGGTTTTCCACGAGAAAATATTCCAAATGCATCACTAGCTTACACATGTTTTTAAATTTCTCTTTGTCTTTGTTGCTTTCTCCCTAGATACTTGTGCCAGTTGAATTGCTTCTTCTCCCATGAGGAGGAAATGAAGGCAGAAGTTTGGGCAGTGAAGTGGAAGTTCTCTCCCATCTATAAAGGCATGAGAAGTTTGGCGATAAGTGTTGTACCTACAAAAGCTATTGATTTATTTATCTTTTCCCAATTATCATTTACAAATCAAACTTTAGCAATGTGCCCATTCAGTTATGAATTTGGAATTAGTGAATGAACACAAACTAATGAAGCTTTATTATTTATAAAGGGATGACCTATTCTTTTTATGTATAAAACTGGAATAATATTTAAGATGAGGCAATCATAAGGGTTTTATCTATATAAGTTTTGTCAATTCAGCAAAAATTTGGTACTTGAAGAACTGAAGTAAGAGTAAGAGAACATAAAATGAGTATTCTTTGACCCTCAGTTTTCAGAACAAATACCTTAGAGAAGTCACAAAATTGCATGTTTTAGTTAGCTTGGTAAAATAATGCATTTATTATGTAAGGCATAGGATAATACTTAATTGAGTTATTTTGTAATAACTCAATTAGTAAGTTATTTTTAAATTTTTTTTCCCTATTAGAATATAATCTCTCTTCCTGTATTTATCACTATTGCTTAGACACCTTTGATTTCCTTTGAAAAGTATAAAAGAACAATTCATGGTGGGGGTAAGCAATTGATGTAACGTTGTGTGTATGTGGACACCAAACATGAAGTTGCAAAGCAGCATAGTGTGAGAGCAAAGTTTTTATATCTTTCCAGTATATTGCAGTCTCCCTGTATTGCATGAGGTAAATTTATGTGACTAGACTTACCATGTTCCTAAGTTTTTCTTCAGTTTCACTGAGGGATTCTGTAATGGGACAGTATCATCAACTCTCAGAGAGTCTTCTAGAGTAGGTGATTGTTTTAGAGCTTGTTTTGTTGAGGGACATATCTGTGGTGGTATTTGAGGCCCCCTGCATGTGCCTTGGTCTGCACAGATTTGTGTGCTTAAGTACAGGCACTGATGTGCATCACTCATTCGCACGTTCATGCTGTAGCAAGAATCAATGCTTCTCTTGTTCATGTAGGCAACTTGCTAGAAGATGCCAGGGTCAAGGAGGTGAAAATGGCACGATGGTAGGGGTAGGGGCTCTGACTTGGATTAGTGCTCGTGGTGGAAATAAAAAGAGTGATTGGAATAAGGGTGGTATAATGGGACTAAATCGTAATGGGAAAAAGTATAATCAAGATTAAATAAATTTTTTAAAAAAGGATGCTATCCGAGAAATTAGAAAAAAAAAGCAATGGTAACATTTCTCCAGTAAGAAGCTCCACCTATATGCTAGGTCTGTGCTAATTGCTTAGCAGACTTGTACTCTTTCAGTCCTTCACAGCACTGTGCAGGTTCCTATCATTATACTGTTTCATGGGGAGGTGAGTAACCTTCACAGCTACTGGCTCTTAGAGCTGGAATTCAAACCCAGAGTTTAACTTCAGGGTCTAAGCTTTTGATCATATTTAAAAAAAAAAAAGCTCATTAACAAAAGCTGCCCCTGTAATGATCCTACTTTGGATGGACAAGAGAGTACCGCCACTAGTGTGTTGGCGTTAATGCCTTGAAAAAGGGACAGGGTAAGGGGTGTTGTGTGCAGGAAGCTTGAACTGATAGAAATGTCCCTGGGAATATTGCTTAATCTCTCTGAGCCTCACTATTTTTTGAGTGTAAATGGGCATTAATTATATCATGTAGTTTATAGTATTATCATGAGAATTAAATGAGATAAGACATGGAAAGTACCGTGCTTAGTACTTGTCAGGGAATAGGATCTCAATAACAACTGTTCTGTTTTGGTGATGATTAAATCGAAAGGTGGCTGGTTAACTCCGCATTTCAAAGTTACCCTGCCATATGATTCTGGATGAGTAAATGATTGGTAATTATTCATCATATTTGTTTATGGAATGCTTATTTGTTTGAATAAGGGCCACAGAAGTTTGGATCCAAAATCAAAACTAATAAACATGAAGGAAAATTAAACAAAAATCTTTTCAGTATTGTAAACCAACACTGATTTCCTTTTTGTGACAGTGATAGAATATGAACAGCATAATTTAAATTGCATTTCAAATCATAACAGTAATTAGCAGTGTTTTAGAAAACAGATTCCCTTCCCAAAGACTTCAGAGTGCTTTGCTGAAATGCCTTAAAAACTCCGAGGACTGAATTCAAATTACAGCCCTTCCTTTTCCCATCTACGGCTATGGGGCTCTGGCAAGTCTTTAGCTTCCATATTCCCCCTAGCTTCATCAAACAGACAGTATTAGGCTCAAAAAGAGGAAGAACATAAAGTCTGTAGCATAATGCCAGGTACTTAGTTGACATTCAATCGCATCTAACCTCCCTTTCCCATTGACTCAAAAGTAATACAAAACCAACTGACAAAATGTTTTCTCCATTCTTTTCACAAAGAAAAAGAATGTCAAAGAAGCCTCAAGGTGTGTATCACTTGTTTGTCATATTGGTCTTGAAAAACCCCTCAATAAACGGCCCAAATGCTTTCTTTAAAATGGATGGTTCCAGCACCTTAGTTGGGAATTTCGGTTACAGGTTTTGTGACTTTAAGAAATGAACATACTTCACAGATGGGAAATGTGTCTTGTAGCTGGTAGCTCTGCTGGGCTAGGTGACATGAAAAAGCATTGCCATCTTGCCCAAAGCAAACTTCTAGGGCCATCTCGGTGATTCAGGATCCGATAGTCAATGATGGGCTGCCAAGAAAGCTGAGGCTCGGGGGGGCTACCGTCATCTTCTCCCGACCCTGGAAACTGGTCAACCCAGCCCAAGCATATTGTTGGTGTTTTATTAAAAGGGGTGATTTGGGGAATGTTGTGTTTGCCATGCAGTGTCATGCCTCAAGGCCTTGGTTTCCAGCCTTTATTTATATGCTTAATTGTTGCTATGGAAATTCAATATTTAAAGAGGTAATTATTGCTGATCTTGTTGCATGTGTCCATTTCTGATGTCCAGCTGTTAGCTCTTTAGCTCCAGTCTAGCAGATTAATTACTGCTATTGATTACTTTGAGCTTCTCTCTTCACACCTGCAGTCTGTGTAATTAGCTGGTGGCCTCCTCTGAAAATTAGGAGCAGTTTCATCCTGGCACTTTGCCATTTCCCAGCCATGTGCACTGCACTGATGAACAAAAGCAAATCTATTTTAAATAGAGATATCTGGGTAATGAACTCTTTGTGTTTTTGAACTATCCATGGATAATTCAAATTACCCTCTGTTAGCAAATATTGTACCTCATTTGATGACTATCTGCAAAGAAAAAAATTCCAAAACACTGGTTTTTATTCCCATTTCCACCTTGCAGAAATTTGCTCCTGTGTGTGGTAAAAAAAGAAAAAAACCAAAACAACTTTCTAATTCTGCTGCCGAGGGTATCGGGGTTCTGGAGTAGGTTTTCTAATGGAGCCCAGTGGAAGCGGCTAAGTTTGCAATCCGAGTACTCCACACATTGGATATTAATGCTCACCTTTCCACTATATTCAGACTCCTAGTCTGAGAGACAAATCGCCAGGCTTAGGGGTCATTGCTCTACACTGGGCATAAAGTTTCCCATTATTAAAAGGTTTAGGCAGAGATATAAGAGAGGTGTGGCAGGGGTCTTCAAAATATTCTTTCTAACTTTATTTCACTTAGTAAGATATTTACTTCTCTGCTTGTTGGATACAAATCTGCCGTTGCCAAATATTGAAATATAGAGCCCTGCCTCCAGTGTCCCATTATGATGCGTTCTCATCTGTCGTGTGTTAGACCTAACACTCTGGAAATAGAAGTCGGTAGTAGAATTGGAAGTGGACTTCCCAAGTAATGACACGCGGTGATTACCAACATGGCCAGCTGTTCCTTTCCATGCCGACAGGGTCCCACTAATGTTCACGTTAGCTATTTAACTTGTGTTATTATACTAAGGGTTATTGCTTATTGTAGGAAAAAATTAAGTGCTTTCCTCCTGCCCATGGCATGCATCTGTCATTTGAAGCTTAAAGTGGAAAAATATGTCCCGAAGCCCACCCAGCACATGGAAAGAAGAAAGTTCAGGAAGTTATCACTTGTCAGAATGATGAAAGTATCATTCCACTTGTGTCAAGCACAAATGTGTTTGATTGGACCACAGCAATGTGGGAACGCTTCATCAGCTCCAAGGTAGCCTCTGTGGAAGCAGAGAAATGCACCCTCCTGCTGCCTGGGGAATCAGGTGGGAGATGGGCATGGAATGGGAAAGCGTAAAAAGAACAGGGCATTCACTCATAAACCTAACGAAGCTTTGGGGCATCTAATGGGGAGGCTGAACACGGCCCTCAGACCAGAAGGTCCCCAGCTGGAATCTCATCATTTCCACTGTTTCCAGATTAAAATTTAAATTGTGTGCTGCCATTTGGAGGCCTTCTGGGCAGGGTCTCACAGAGTCACCAGTTATTAGGAATGGCTCCTATTATCACAACCCTAAAAGCTATTTGAACAGCAGCCTAATGTGATTGTGATTTCCAAGGACCATTTGCTGTTATTGCAACTCTGCTCAGATGTGTGTGGGAGCAACTAACCAAACTAGCCTTCTCAGAGTACCAGAGAGGAGGCTTGGAGCCCCAGACAAATATTTCGCTGCTCAAAAATATAAATTCACCCCATTTGGGCAAGGTCGTCTCTAAATCTGGAAAATAGTGACACTTTCCCCTTCCAAGAGTATGAACTTCAGAAATTCACAATAATTATAATTTCAACGCAACTGGAAATAGAAAAACAGTTTTTTAGAAGGGAGATACATTAAAATACAAAGTGTACATGTATTCCATGACAAAGTGGTACATGACATTCCATACTAAAGAGATGATATAATGCCTTTCAAGTGACAGAAATTTTTACATACATACATATATACATGTATATGGACATAGACAAAATTGATTTTTGGTATTGCAAAATTCAACATGCTTATCCTATGACCGAGGCTGTGCCCACGAAGTTAGACTTGTCACAGATCTTTCGGGTATAAGGAGCTGCTCTGGCACCAGCAGAAGAGAAATGAAAAATCTATCCAGTTAAATCTTTAAAGCTTGATTTATAAAACCAGCCAAGTTTTCTTAACCACGGTGAGGGGTAGGTATTTGTGTGGGTTCAAAGTTGCTGGGAGTGTGTAACGTCTATTACACCACTCGAGGGTGTACTGAAAAGATAAGTGAAGTGAGTGGTGAGAACGTATCTAGTAAATAATAAAGCTGGTGTAGCTGACATGTATCAGGTGCTTGTTAAGCGCTTTGCACACGTCACCTTTTTAAATCCTCACAGCAGACCCGTATTATGGATGCTACTGTTTGGATTTTACGGATGAGGACGTGGAAGCCGAGAGGTTGCCCAACTTGACTGTGGTCAAATCTAGGAAATGACTTCATTTGTCTATCAAGCCAGACTTTTAATTACTTCTGG
Organism: Mormoops blainvillei; assembly: GCA_004026545.1. NCBI lineage: Eukaryota > Metazoa > Chordata > Mammalia > Chiroptera > Mormoopidae > Mormoops > Mormoops blainvillei. The sequence goes on along the minus strand of PVJD01008026.1, from coordinate 35,481 downwards.
TATTTTGTTCTGGCTATACACTCTTGGTGATATTTTGCTCCATTTATGTGGATTCTTTAATATTTGGGTTAACCAAATAAAATATCCACTCATATACCTGGGGCCTTTGGGTCAAAGTAGTACTATGCAAGCTTTAGTCTAATATTTAGTTTTTCTTGATTGTTAACTTAATACAAGCAGGTGTGCTAGGACTTCCACGATCTTGTTATCTTGTCTATGAGGACAGAGCCCACATTAAAAAAATGTGGGGATGGAACAGAACCGGGCATTTATGTAACTGTTGTTTGACCTGGGCTGGGCAGGATGCTTAGCGACTGTCATACGTTCTCCTGTGGGGAAGCCTTTTTGCTGGAAGGATCACAGATTATTATTGATTTCTGTTACTGGAAATGCAGGGAAAGTGGAAATCTCCCTCCCCACGACTTTGCTGTTGTTTCTTTCTTGCTGTGTATAATTATTTTTATTTCACTTAGGTGCCTGAAAAATCATTTTTCAATCAGAATGATGTTTTTCTCTCTATGTATAGCACACATATGTAGAATATATTTTATTTTTCCCCACATATATTTTATACATGTATATGTGTATTGCTGTTACACACATACACACACACACACACACACACACACTTTTACTGTTTCATGCAGTGTTTCTAAGATATTTTCTGGGAAGGATCTTTGAGAAAATGAAGGGCAGAACCTTCTCAGTGCCAGTATGTGTGTGGAGGGGAGTTGTTTTATGATCTTTAGCACATATCAGATAACCTTCAAGAAATTCTTTTGTGAAAACATAGAAAGTCATATTTTCCCTTCCTTTCTAATAATGTCCCGTCCCAGCATCAACACTCACCCTAACGAGCTAAGACTACATTAGCTAAATCTTAGGCAGATAAACTGATTCAAACCTTGGTTTGATGATCCTACTTAAGACATTCAATTAATTCTGTTTTGCTACAAGCTAATTTATGACTTTGTACTTATTCAAAAAAGTTGAAAATACAAAGCAGTGGGAGACAAAATAATGAATTATTCTACCTCATGTGCTCATCATGTGCTCACTACAGTAAGGGAGAAGGAGAAAGAAGAAAAATGCTTCTGATGTTAGATATGTGGGTCTTTCTTGTCATATCAGACAGTCTTTAGCTGATATAAACACATTTGTATCTCTCTAGGAGATACTAATTAGTGCAGTCAATGTTGGTTTATTAATTGTTAAAATTTTCTTTCTTTGCCCCATAAATAGTTTTTATCTTTTCTTTTTCCCTTCCCTTGCCCCCTCCCTCCTTTTCTACCAAGATAACACTTGGTTTAGGGTGGTCATAAAGCTCGTTTCCTTTGTGGTAGATAAGGACTGTCGGCTTGATAAAGCTGTGATATACCAACATATTTTGATCTGCTTTTCCACAGCAAAGCTTAGTAACTGATGTGTACAATCTGAGAGAGAAGAGAAAAATCTGAGAGGTTTAAAGTACTTCACGATTGTACGCCACACTTGGTGTGTTTTAATGAGCTTCTCTGGATCTACAGGTAGTGAAAGTTTTCTCTGCTGTTGTGCAGGGCAACTTGTCAAGACATCCTGCAGGGAAGTGTGTTCAGAGAAGGTCAGCCAGGGAGTAGAATTGCATTAGGTGATGCTGTGGTACATAATTGACTTCCTCTGTCTCTGGAAAGTGGTAGAAGGCGAGGTGGAGAGGAAGCTGCCCCTTCTCAGTTCCCTGTTCCTCTTTCTTTCTCGCTGTATTAAAACTACTTTTCTTATACGTCCTTCTACCATTTCTTTTTGTTTTGCATTCTTGCTGTCTAAAGCTCTAATCACCTCCCAGGTTGTTTTTGTTGCTGAATTAAAAATATGAGATATTTCTTAGGATAATGAGCCCCAAATTTTCTAACTACTCTGTTTTATAAGCCCTATATTTTTCATGTATTTTCCAAAGACAAGCAACAATCGTATTTCCCTCCCCAGCAGGAATGCCACTGTTACTGTGTGAGACAGGTTAATCTTGCTGTGCTGCAAAAAAAAAAAAAAAAAAAAAAAAAAAAGGGACATATTTCTTAGGAATCTTTGCAGTGATTTTTTGTTTTCTCCACTCCTATACTTTGGAGGACTAAATATATCCATCGATCTCAATACCCCCTGCCCCCAGTAATCAATAACTGGGATAAATGTACGTTTTCCAAAGTCACAGATTTTCCAATATTTCTTCTCATGTGAATTGAAAAAATAGGTACTTAAAATGGGCATATATCAAGCAATTTAAAATAAACTCTGTCTTTATAGTATGAAGGAAAGTAATTGTACAGACTGTATTTCTTTTGTTGCATTTTTTATGTAGTTCTAGATACCTACTATATTAGATAGTATTTCATAAAACACCTGCTTCCTTCTATTCTGAGAAGCCCAGAAAGTGAACTTGTAAAGTAGAATCAACTGTAAAATCAGTTGCCCATAAGGTGAGGCAGGTACTTTGACAATGCTGGTGAAAAGTGCAGGCAAGTGAGGAGAGTAAATACACAAAGATACTCAAGGAATTGATTTTTTTCTTTTGCTGTTGAGAAGGCTTCTAAGGCTGTTTTGTGGGGCTGTGTATATACACAGTCTGTGCAGCGTTCTTGCTAGGCTGGGTTTATCTTGCATGTTCTTATTAGGACTTCTGGAAAGAAAACGTCCCTCAGTTGTTTAAAGGAGGACAGAACGCAAACATTCTTCGGAAGCTGTTTGTTCTGTCTACTGCGAAGGGGATGTGGAAGAATAGGAACCTTAGGGTTCAGCATGAATTTTTCCTGTATCACATTGGAGCATGCCATGGAAACATCTCACATCATATCCTGGTTTTAGAGTCTGAAGAAACGGGCAGTGAATGAGAGGTGTTTCTGATGAACTCTTGGGATTCAGCCATATGTCTGAGGTTATAGCTTAACTCTCCCGATTATCTGGATGTTGAATGGTTTTCATCTTTGGACAATCATTTTATGAAGAAAATGGCAACAAAGGAAAATAAGACAATGTGTGTTATCCACAGGTCTCCTGAGTTGTGTGTACACCTCTGTTGCTCCAGGTTGAATAATTCTTTGGTTGGTTGAGATGGGGGGAGTTGGATTGCCAGATACAATGTGTCCAGGTACGTTATACTTGTAGACCTGGGATATCTTGATCATTTCTCTTTGTAGTGACTCTTCCAAATTTCACCACTCCATAATCACAATGAATTAGGCCCTAACATTTAAGTGTCTTTGTAGGGCTTGGCAAAATTAAAAATATACTTGCCACCAAGGAATTAAGAAATTAAATATCTGTTACCAGACATGGCAAACTGTCATGGACTTCTGTATTGGATTAGTCTTTGTCGCTCTGACTAGCATTACTTAGCACGGTTACGATAAATGTGGGCCACGCAATCATAGCCTTGTGCTGCTCTCCCAGGGTATGAAAGCTGCTCCCACCATGCGGCTCCTTCCTCTCCTACCTTTACCTTCTAGAAAATATTTGCCTGTTGAACTGATGGTCAAGACTGACTTTTTGACTCTCCAAATACACCCCATTCATTGTTTAATCCTCTTTATTACTTATAATGTGAAAACATTGATTTTGCCAATTAAAGTGTTGATGTAGACATATATCATATTTAAATCCTGATGTTAAAATCATCTATATAGGTAGTATCTTTTGGCCATGGCAACTCCTACAAATTTTTTATAATTATGTTTTGTGCATAATTTTTTAAGGGAAAAACTTTCAGTTAATGGCTATTCCAGTGGTTTCCAGCAAGAACACAAAGAATGTGGTTATACGAATTATAGACTGAAAAAGGGTTCATTTAAAGTAAACACTCTATTACTTGAGTTCTACGGTGGCATATTTGAAGGCTGAGTCTCCAAAATAAGCTGTCTTCAAATTTAGTAATACATTAAATTAACTATTCTAAAACATGACCAGAGACTGGATACTCAGGTTAAATAAACTTGGCTTGGAAAGGGCCATGTAGCATGGAAAGTATAATTTTGTGTAGGAGGAAATAATGTGCTTTTAATTTTAAATTGTTATTGAAGAAAAACCTTTCCTTGATTTAGAAAGATTTTTGGGATTTTGCAGCACTTTATGGTTATTATTAGGAACAATTCTTATTATATTGACTTTTATGGAACACATACTGAATGTTTATGAAGTAAAATAGAACTCAGATATTTAGTTCTACACATACACACACACATGCCACATCTTCTTTATCCACTCCCCCATGGATACACGTTTAGGTTGTTTACATACGTGTATTGGTGAGTAATGCTGCAGGGAATGTAAGAGTGCAGATATCTCTTTGAGATTCTGATTTCAATTTCTTTGGATATATACCCAGAAGTGGAAGTGCTAGACCAAATGATAGTTATATTTTTGGTGCTTTGAGGAACCTCTGTACTATTTTTTGTAGCATCTGCAAAAATTTATATTTCTACCAACACTGTACAAAGTTTCTCTTTTCTCCACATTCTTCCCAACATTTGCTATCCTTTGGTTTTTTGTTTTTTTTTTGATCAACTCAATCCTAAAAGGTGTGAGGTGATATCTCATTGTGGTTCTGATGTTGTCGTCTGTTTGTTTTTGTTTTTGCCATCAGGAGTTCCTTATATATTTTGGATATAATCCATTATCAGATATATGGTTTGCAGATTTTTCTCTTATTTCATAAGTTGCTTTTTCATTTTTTTGATTGTTTCCTTTGTTGTGCAGAAGCTTTTTAATTTGATGTAATCCAAGTTCACTTTTTTGGTCACCTATGCTTTTGGTGTCGTACCAAGGAATTCATCACCAAGGCAAATCCTGACAGCATCTTGAAGTTGGACATCTAGCCTCCAGAACTGTGAGAAAAAAAACATTATTTCTTTTGGTTAAGCCACTCAGGCTCTGGTATTTTTTCAATAGCAGCCTGAGTAGACTAATACATCCTTGTTTCATTAGTCTTGAATTTTGTAAAATTACTGTAACAAGTGCCACCAGCCTTTTTCAAATTTACAAAAGGAAATGGGAAAACAGCTGTTAAAGTGAAAAGAACACATAGGCATGGACCTTATTAATACAAAATAATTTAGTAGTGCTTTGAATGTATTAAACACTGTTTTCAGCATTAAGAATACATTACTGGGGATATCCAAGGTGGCAGAGGAGTAAGCGGAAGCTACACTAACTTCTTCCCAGGACTCATCTGCTATTGCAACTAAATCGTAGAGAAAGCATCCTGAATAACCAACTGAACACTAGCTGGAGAGAAGCCTTATAACCACAGACAGATGGAAGAAACCACTTTACCCCAACAAGACTGACAAGGAGTGTGGAGGAGGTGCAAGAGGGATGCCTGGGCTCCCATAAACAGCAACTGAAGTTCTGGAGGGATATTTCAGTGGCCAGGGTCTTCCCCCTGAGAAGCATGAGGCCTAAATGCCGACCTGGGCTCCTAAGCCTACAGCACCAGGACCAGAAAGGAACACAGATAACATCCAGCTGTGGAAAACAGCAAGGTTTCTGTCTACCAGAGAGAGATGGCTGGAGAATCAGAGAGCCTCTTAAAGGACCCATGCACAAAATTTCATTTTCAGCCACTTAGCTTGGGCTCCAGCAGAGGGAGGGTAGAGTGAACTAGAGACACTTGAAGAGAGTCTAGGGTTGGTGGCTCTGGGGAGAGAACTGAGGGAAGAGTCACCAGGATCCCTGTGCTGAGTCATTTCTCCTACTGCAGGAGCCATCTTTCTCAGGCAAAGCACTCCTCTCTGAATGGCATCAGCCTGAGGGGAAGCAATAGCCCCACCTGCAGGAATTGCTGTACCCCACCCTGTGGAGCTTAAGTCTGGGCTGCTGGTTACAGTTTGAGGCTATACCATTGATCAGTTTAACAATAAAGGTAGATCTCTGGGAACTCCATGAGACTTCAGCTGACCCTTCCCAAAGCCCAGTGCTGATAAAATCCAGCTTTGGTGTGCAGTGTGGTTCTTTCTGCACACAAACAGGCCCAGCAGAGGGAGCCACATGCTGTAGATCACCAATAGCTCCAAACAGGTTGATCACGACCAGTCATAAGCAGCATCTGCCAAAGGCTTACCCCAGAGTCTTTGCAGATCAACGTAATGCATAGAAACAAATACTAAGAAGCCGCCAGAATGGGAGGACAAAGAAACAAATGAAAGAACAAGAGAATTCTCAGAAAGAACTAGATGAAATGGAGGCAAGCAATTTGTCAAATAGAGAGTATAGAGTCATGATTATAAGCATACTCAAAAGCATTAAAAAAAAGCATAGAAACCATAAAAAAGACCAGTCATAAATAAATAATGTATTATCTGAAATAATACACTGGAAGGAATAAACAGTAAGTTAGATGAGCAGATGATCAAATCAGTGATTTGGAAGACAAGGTAGAATAAAACACCCAGGAAGAACAGCAAAAAGAAAACTGAATGAAATAAAATGAGAGAACTTGAGAAACATATTGGACAACATAAAGCATAACAACATCTGCATCATGAGAATACCAGAAGGAGAAGAGAGTAAGCAAAGGATCGGGAACCTATTTGAAGAAATAATAACTGAAAACTTCTCTGATCTGGTGAAGGAAAAAAACACACAAGTCCAGGAAACTCAGAGAGTCCCAAAGAGTTGGACCCTAAGAGGTCTACCCAGAGACTCATCATAGTTAAAATGAAAAGATTTAAAGACAAGGGGAGAATCCTAAAATCCATAAGAGAAAAGCAGGTAGTTACGCGCAAGGGAACACCAATTAGTTTGCTTTACCCAGCAAGGCTGTCATTTAAAATTGAAGGAGAAATAAGGAACTTCCCAGATAAGAAAAAGCTAACACCAAACAAATACTACAACAAATGTTAAATGGCTTATTTTAAGAAGGAGAAGATAAAGAGGAAGAAGAAAATAGTCTAGCAATAAAATGGCACTAAATATATCTCTATTAATAATCACCTTAAATGTAAATGGCTTAAATGCCCCAACCAAATGACGTAGGGTAGCTAAATGGATAAGAAAACAAGACCCATATATATACACTGCCTCCAAGAGATCCATCTCAGATTAAAAGATACACACAGACTAAAAGTAAAGAGATGGAAAAAAAAATATTTCAGGAAAATGGAAAAGAAAACAAAGGGGTAGCAGGACTTACATTTGACAAGATAGACTTTAAAACCAAGGTTATAGTAAGAAACAAAGAAGAACACTACATAATGATAAAGGGAACAATCAAGAGGATAATCCTAGTAAACATTTACTCACCCAACACGGAAGTACCTAAATATGTGAAGCAAGTCTTGATGGACATTAAGGGAGAGAAAACTGAAATGCAGTCACAGTTGGGTATTTTAACACCCATTGACTTCAATAGATAGATATTCCAGACAAAAAATCAACAAGGAGACAGTGGCCTTAAACAGCACACTAGATCAAATAGATTTAATTGATGTCTTCAGAGCATTTCATCCTGAAGCAGGAGAATATACATACTATTCAAGTGCACTTGGAAGGTTTTCTAGGATAGGACACATGTTAGGACAAATCTCAATAAATTTAAGAAGACTGAAATCATATTAAGCATCTTCTCTAACCACAATGCTATGAAGCTAGAAATCAATCACAAGAAGAACACTGAAAAATATGCGAAGTCATGGAAGCTAAACAACATGTTATTAAACAATAAATGGGTCAATAATGAGATCAAGGAAGAAATGAAAAGATACCTTGAAATAAATGAAAATGAGGACACAATAATCCAAAATCTGTGGGACACTGGGAAAGCCTCCCTATGAGGGAAATACATAGCATTACAGACCTACCTCAAAAAACAAGAAAAAACTGAAACAATCTAACTTTACACTTAAAGGAACTTAAAAAAGAACAACAAACAATGCCCAGAGAGAGTGGAAGGAAGGAAATAATAAAGATCAGAGGAGAAATAAACAAAATAAAGTCTAAAAAACAATATGAAAGATCAATGAATCCCAGAGCTGGTTCTTTGAAAAATAAAAAGGATTGACAAACCATTAACCAGACTCATCAAGAAAAAGAGAGGAACAAAATAAATAAAATCAGAAATGAAAGAGGAGAATTAACAACTGACACCAAAGAAATACAGAGGATTGCAGGAAAATATTGTGAACCAAGTATATGTCAACAAACTGGGCAACCTGAATGAAATTGATAAATTCCTAGAAACATACAATCTTCACAAGCTAAATCAGGAAGAATCATAGAATCTGATGGACAAATAACACTTAGTGAAATTGAAACAGTAGTAAAAAAACCTCCAAAAAACAAACAAAAAAAACCCCCCCAAAACAAAAGCCCTGGACTGGATGGCTTCATAGGTGAATTTTACCAAATATTCTGAGAAAAACTAACACCCTCCTCAAATTATTTTGTAAAAATCAAGAGGAGGCAAGCTCCCAAACTCATTTTACAAGGCCAGCATTATCCTAATTCCAAAAGCAGGTGAAAACACTACAAAGAAAGAAAAGTATAGGCTAATATCCCTCATGAACATAGATGCAAAAATCCTCTATGAAATATTAGCAAACCAAAATATTAGCAATGTATCAAAAAGATCATAAACCATGATTTAGTGGGATTTATTCTGGGAATATAAGGTTAGTAAAACATTCACAAATCAAAAAAAGTGATTTACCACATCAACAAAATGAAGGAGAAAAACCACATGATCATATTAATAGTTGCAGAAAACGCATTTGATAAAATCCAGCATACATTTATTAATTTTTAAAAAAATATATTTTTATTGAGTATGCTATTACAGTTGTCCCAGTTTTTCCCCTTTTGTGCCCCTCCACCCAGCACCCCTATTCCCTCCAGCCATCCCCCCTTTAGTTCATGTCCATGTGTCATACATATAAGCTCTTTGGCTACTCCATTACCTATATTGTTCTTAACCCACCCTGTCTATTTTGTACCTACCAACTTGTGTTTCTTAAAACCTTCACCTTTTCCCCTATTCTCTCCCTGCCCCCTCCTATATGATGATCCTCCAGATAATCTCCATATCAACTATTCTGTTCCTGTTCTGCTTGTTTGCTTAGTTTGCTATTTGGATTCAGTTATTGGTAGTTATGAATTTACTTTCATTTTAGTGTTCATTGTTTTGGTCTTCTTTTTCTTACATAATTCTCTTTAATGTTTCATGTAATAATGGCTTAGTGATGATGAACTCCCTTAGTTTTACCTTGTCTGGGAAGCACTTTTCTTCCTTTCAATTCTAAGTGATAGTTTTGCAGGATAGAGAAATCTATCCTGTATGTCCTTGCTTTTCACCACTTTGAATACTTCTTGCCAGTTGCCTCTAGTCTGCAAAGTTTCTTTTGAGAAATCAGATGACAGCCTTATGGGATCTCTTTTGCAGGTAACTATCTGCTTTTCTCTTGCTGCTTTTAAAACTCTCTCTGTATCTTTAACCTTTGGCATTTTAACTATGATGTGTCTTGGTGTTGTCTTCTCTGGGTCCAAATTGTTTGGAACTCTCTGTGCTTCCTGGATTTGTATGTCTATTTCCTTTTTTGTATTTGATTTCATTGATTTTCATTGATTTGTATGCCAAATTAGGGAAGTTTTCTTTCATTATTTTTTCAAATAGAGTTCCAATTTCTTACTCTTCCTCTTCTCTTTCCAGCACCCATATGATTTGGATGTTGGTACATTAAAAAAATATCCCAGAGGTTTCTAAGCTGATCTTCATGTTTTTTTTTTTAATTCTTTTTTCTTCCTGCTGTTCTGATTGAATACTTTTTCCTTCCTTGTGTTCCAAATGATTGATTTGATTCTTGACTTCATCAACTCCACTGTTGCTTCCTGTAGATTTTTCTTTAATTCACTTAACACAAACTTCATTTCTGTGTAGCTCTTTTTTTATGCTGTTGAAGTACCCAATGAGTTCCTGGAGCACCCTGATAACCAGTGTTTTGAACTGAGAGGTTGTTTTTCTACATTTCATTTAGTTCTTTTTTCTGGTATTTTGTTCTGTTCTTTCATTTGGGTCATGTTTGTCTCCTCACTTTGGCAACCTCCCTGTGTTTGTGTCTATGTATTAGGTAGAGCTTCTTTGAGTCCCTGTCTTAGTAGTGTGGCCTATTGTAGAAAAGTGCACCTATTAAGGTTTATGGGGCAGAGCCTTAGGGAATCACCAGGGCAGGGTAACCCCTCTCATACCTCCATTTCTCTGTGTGGGGGAGGGCTCAGATAGGGGACATTGTCACTGCCTGGTCTGTAGGGATTTGCCCAGGAGGAAACTGTCTCCCAGCACTTACCCTGTTACCAATCTCTTCATTCTCTCCTTGTATGCCACTGGTGCCCTTCAAGCTGTTGCCCTGGTGCTGAATTCCAGAAGGAGTAGGTCTCTATGAACTTAAGTCTGTTGCGGGCCCTTTAGGAGGAGTATCTTGAGAGTCCCACAGTTTCTTCTGCCTCCCCAACCCCCAGTGGTTTTCACAGCCAGAAGTATGGGGACTTACCTTCCTGGAACTGGAACCCTGGCCTGGGTTGTCTGGTCTGGGGCTGGGATCCCTCACTCCTCAGGTGTCCCTCCCAATTCTTATCTGCTACATGTGGATGTGGGACTGCCTGTTCCCATCTCAGTGTCTCTCTGCATCAACCCAATTAAAACAAATAACCCAATTAAAAAATGGGCAAAGGACCTGAATAGATACTTCTCGAAGGAAGACATACAGATGGCCAATAGACATATGAAAAGATGCTCAACATCACTAATCATCAGAGAAATGCAAATTAAAACTACAACAAGATGACATCTTATACCTGTCAAAATGGCTATCATCAATAAATCAACAAATAACAAGTGTTGGTGAGAATGTGTAGAAAAGAGAACTCTCCTGCGCTTTGGTAGGAATGCAGATTGGCGAAGCCATTGTAGAAAGCAGTATGAAATTAAGTCCAAAAATTAAAAATGGGTCTGCCTTTTGACTCAGTGATCTCACTCCTGGGAATATATCCAAGGGAACCCGAAACACTAATTTGAAAGAACATAAGCACCCCTATGTTTATTGTAGTGTTATTTACAATCGCCAAGATATGGAAGCAGCCCAAGTGTCCATCAGTAGTTGAGTGGATAAACTACTCAACTATGGGACACTTGCACAATGGAATACTACTTGATCATAAAAAAGAATAGAATTTTACCCTTCGTGATAGTATGGCTGGACCTAGAGAACATTATGCTAAGTGAAATGAGCCAGTCAGAGAAAGACAAATACCATATGATTTCACTCATATGTGAAATCTAATGAACAAACTGAACTAACAAGGAAATTGGGGACAGACTCATAGGTGGAGAGCAGATGACAGGTAGTTGAAGTGGGGAGGTTAGCGGGTGGAGGGATTGAACAAAAAGGAGAAAGGATTCATGGATATGGACAACAGTGTGGTGATTGCTGGGAGATGGGTGGTATAAGAGGACTAAATGGTAATAAAAAATAAAATAAAATCAGTTAAAAAATTGGATACAATAATGAATAGAATGGAGTAAGTATCTACTGTCATAAAGTTTGCATTTTAGTGGAAGAGACAAATAATAAATGTATAAACAAATAAATTAATAAAATAATTTTCATTAACAATAGTGTCATGAAAAAAATGAAGCAATGCAATGTGATAGAGAGATAGACTGAGGGGAAAGGAGCCAAGTGATGGAAGTCCTCTCTGGTATGGTGGCATCTGAGCTAAGGCAGGAATAACATGATGAAACCAGACAAAAAGATAGGAGGAAGGATCATTCTAGATTGAAGGAAAATCTACGGCAAAAATCTGAGACAAGCACAAGCTTGATTTGTGTGAGGATCAGAAGTAGCATGAGTCCCTTGTAATGGTATGCAAGATGGTGAGCAGGGGCCAAATTATGTAAGGCCAAAGGAAGAACCTAGGAATTCATAGCAAAATTAAAGCATTGGACGGTTAAGAAATGGGAGGAATTATATGATGTGATTTATATCTTTAAAGATCACTTTAAGTAACAGAAGATGAATTTATTAAGGAAGACAATAGGTGATACTGGGAGACTTGTTAGGTGTCAACTGTAACAGATTAGGTGAAATGTGATGGGTTAGAGCAGGTAGGTATGGCAGTCGATTTGGTGTAACAGATCTAAGTTAATACTTTGGAGGTGGCTGTGATCGGTGTGAATCAGTGGTTGGGCATCATCCCACAAACTAAGGGTCACTGGTTTGATTCCTGGTCAGGACACATGCCTGGGTTCCCATGAGAAAGAAGGAAATTCTACTAATTTTGACACTGAACCTTGAGGTCATTATGCTAAGTAAAATATGGCAGACACAGAAGGACAAATACTGCATGATACAACTTACATGATAAATCCAAAATAATCAAATTTGAGAAGTGGAGAGCAGGATTGTAGTTGCCAGAGTCTATGGGCAAAGGAAGGGACTGGGAGGCTATTTGTTGAAGGGCAGAAAGTTTCATGTAAGATAAATAAGCCCTAGAGTTCTACTGTACAGCATAATACCTATGGTTAACAATAGTATACTACATCCTCAGAAAGTTACCAAGAAGTTAGATCTTTATGTTAAATGTTTTTATCAGACAAAAAATAAATAAAAGGGTGGGAAGTAACTTTTGGAGGTGATGGATATGTTTATGGAACAGATTGGGTGATGGTTTCACATGTGTATACTTATCTCCAAACTCACCAAATTGTGTACATCAATTATGTACAGCTATTTGTATGTCAAAAATTAAAAATTAAAGATACCATCAGGGTCAATTTCTGGTGAAGCCTCCTTTCCTGACTTACACACAGCCACTTACTCACAGTGTCCTCACATGGCCTCAGTGCACACATGGAGAAGAAGCTCTGACCTCTCTTCCTCTTTTTATAAGGACACTAGTCCTGTTGGATTACTGTCCTACCCTTATGGCCTCATTTCACCTTAATTACCTCCCTAAAGGCCCTATCTCCAAATACAGTCATGTTGGGAAATAAGACTACAATATAATGAATATTGCTGTGACACAATTCACTCCATAACAAAGAGTGAGGAGAAAAGCACTTTCATTTAAGTTACTTAAACTATAGTGGATTTGTGCAATTCTACACAGGAAAAATCTGAGATGTTAATATATATTATGTCAAAATTCCTATGTGGCCAGTGTATAGCTTGACTGGTAGTACATTTCAGTGAATGAGCTTCTCTTGTTGATTTGCACAATGGGACACAAACATGCTGATAATTTAAATTGGGATTAGACTTATTTTTTAATGTAATGACTTGGCTAGGGAATATGCAATGCTAATCACACGTAGCTATTCTCAGGAGTTTGCTTTTCAAAATTTCCAGAAGCTTTCTATTTTCATTGAGCTGCATGCTATGATGCTCACAGATTTACCATGAAACAAGCTTAATTCCGCAATGCCCAAGTAGGAGGCTTCACAAAAATGTGACGGATAAATTGCGAACAATTCATTTTCTTTTCCTTTCTCTTCCTTCTCACTATGTCTTTCTTTCTCTCTCTACCATCTCCTCACCTTTCCTTTTTTTTTTAGGAGCGACTGTTAGGTGAGAAATGATCCCCTTAATTCAGTTTATTGCCTAATTTCTGTAACATGAATATTTAGGAGGTACTTAATGGTTTCCAGGCAATGATAGAAATGGAAATTATTTACTCCAGGAACCCTGCATTTATTCTTGTTAACTCATTTGCATACTGTTGAATAAATAACATATTGCTAGGACCAGAAGATTTGGAAACTCTCTACCACTTGTACTTCATTTTTATACTACATTTCTAGGGTGAAGGTTGTATTTGTTTTCCTAGGTTATAAGGTTTCCTTTATGTTATACAAATAAGAATTAATTGGACAGAGTAGTATATGAATTAAGTTATTGCCTTGCTTTGTGTCTTTTCAGGAATCCCAGGAAGAATAAATGGGCCTTCTTGGGTAATAGTTTTCAGTGGGTGAATATAATAAAAAATTAAAAACATTAAACAAATATGGCTATGATTACATTGTGCATAGGCTAAAACCCCAACCATACTAAGGATAAGCTAAATTTATATAAAGTTAGAGTGTGATTGATATAAAGCTGCTTAAACATTGGGAAGCTAGTAGAGTTGATTGTGGATTGGAATTTTTATTATTTTATTTTAAGAAGATGTACATTTAAAAAAAATTTTTTTTTATTGTTGTTCAGTAGAGTTTTGTCCTTTTTTCCCCCACCAATCCCC
>PVJD01008026.1:0-21131 GCA_004026545.1 Mormoops blainvillei | reverse complement strand
CCGTGCTGTTGTGAATGGTAGGAGCTCCTTCTTTCTTTCTGCTGTGTAGTATTTCATTATGTAAATGTACCACAGTTTTTTGATGCATATTTACTGATGGGCACCTAGATTGCCTCCAACATTTGGCTATTGTAAATTGTGTTGCTATAAGCATTGGGGTGCATAGGTTCTTTTGAATTGGTGTTTCCAGATTTTTAGGGTATAATCCCAGCAGTGGAATTGCTGGGTCAAAAAGAAGTTCCATTATTAATTTTCTGAGGTAATTTCATACTGTTTCCACAGTGGCTACACCAGTCTGCATTCCCACCAAAAGTGTGCTAGAGTTCCCTTTTCTTCACAACCTCACCAGCACTCGTTGTTTGTTCATTTGTTTATGATGGCCATTCTGTCTGGTGTGAAGTGATATCTTATTGTGGTTTTAATTTGCATCTCTCTGATGGCTAGTGATACTGGGCATCCTTTCATATGTCTCTGGGCCCTGTATATGTCCTCCTTGGAGAAGTGTCTGTTCAGGTCCTTTTCCCATTTCTTAATTGTGTTGTTTGTCTTCCTAGAGTGGAGTCGTGTGAGTTCTTTATATATTTTAGAGATTACACCCTTGTACGAGGTATCATTGGCAAATATATTTTCCCAAAAGGGTTGGCTCCCTTTTCAGTTTGCTAATGTTTGATGAAGTCCCATTTGTTTATTCTTTCCTTTATGTCCCTTGCTCTAGGGAACACATCAGTGAAAATACTGCTGTATGGAATATCTGAGATTTCTCTACCCATGTTCTCCTCTAGGACTTTTATGGTGTCATGACTTATATTTAACCCTTCTATCCCTCTTGAGTTTATTTTTGTGTATGGTGTAAGTTAGTGGTCGAGTTTCATTTTTTTCATGTAGCTGTCCAGATGTCCCAACACCATTGTTGAAGAGGTTATTTTTATTCTGTTTTATGCTTCTGCCCACTTTGTTGAACATTAATTGACCATAGAGACATGGGTTTATTTCTGGACTCTTTATGCTTTTCCATTGATCTATGTGTCTGTTCTTATGCCAGTACTAGACTGTTTTGGTTACAGTAGCCTTGTAGTATAGTTTGATATCGAGTTTTGTGATCCCTCTGACCTTGTTCTTTTTTCTCAAAATTGTTGCAGCTATTCGGGGTCATTTATGGTTCCATATAAATTTTTGAAATGTTTGTTCTCTATATCTGTGAAATATGTCATGATATTTTAATAGGCATTGTGTTGAATCTGTAAATTTCTTTGGGTAGTATGGACATTTTGATGATGTTAATTCTGATCCATGAACATGATATATGCTTCCATTTATTTGTATTTTCCTTAACTTCTTTCTTCAGTGTTGTATAGTGTTCTGAGTACAGGTCTTTTAAATTCTTGGTAAGGTTTTTTCCTAGGTACTTTATTTTTTGTTGTTGTTGCTATAGTGAATGGGACTTTTTTCCTAATTTCTGAATCTGGTATTTATTGTTGGTGTACAAAAGTGCTTTCAATTTCTCAATATTGACTTTGTATCCTACTGTTTTGCCAAATTCACTTATCAGGTTGAGTAGTTTTTGGTGGAGTCTATGGGATTCTCTATGCATACAATCATATTATGTGACAGTTTTACTTCCTCCTTTCTTATTTGAATGCTTTTTATTTCTTTTTCTTGTCTGATCACTGTGGCTAGAACACCCAATACTATGTTGAATAGAAGTGGTGAAAGTAGACACCCTTTTCTTGTTCCCGATCTTAGTGGGAAAGATTTTAGTTTTTGCCCATTGAGTATTATGTTGGCTGTAGGTCTCTCATATATGGCCTTTATTATGTTGAGGTATACTCCTTTTACTCCCACTTTGCTGAGTGTTTTGATCATTAATCAGTGCTGTACTTTATCAAATCCTTTTCCTGTACCTCTTGATATGATCATATGATATTTGTCATTCCTTTTGTTTATGTGATGTATTACATTTATTGATTTGCAAATATTATACCATCCTTGCATCCCTGGGATAAATCCCACTTGATCATGGTGGCTGATCTTTTTAACATGTTGCTGGGTGCAGTTTGCCAATATTGTTTTGAGGATTTTAGCATCTGTGTTCATTAATGATATTGGTCTGTAGGTTTCTTTCCTTGTGATATGTTTCTTTGGTTTGGGATTAGGATGATGCTGAGTTCACAAAAAGAGCTTGGGAGTCTTCCTTCTTGGATTTTTTGAAATAGTCTGAGAAGGATAGGGATTAACTCTTCCTTATGTTTTGGAGATTCTCCTGGGAAACCATCTGGTCCAGTGCTTTTGTGTGCTGGGAGTTTTTTGATTACTGTTTTGATTTCCCCAGATGTTATCAGTCTGTTCAGGCTTTCTGCTTCTTAGTTCAGTTTTGGAAGATTGTATTTTTCCAGGAATTTGTCCATTTCACCTAAATTTTCCAATTTCTTGGCATATAGTTATTCGTAGTAATTTCTTAGGATCCTTTGTATTTCTGTGGTACCAGTTGTGATTTCTCTTCTTTCATTTCTGATTTCATTTATTTGCATCCTCTCCTCTTTTTTCTTGATGTGTCTGCTTAAAGGCTTGTTGATTTTGTTTATCTTTTCAAAGAATCAGCTCCTGGATTTATTGATCCTTTGAATTGTTCTCTTAGTCTCTGTGTCAGTTAATTCTACTCTGATCTTGGTCTTTTCCTTCCTTCTACTCACTCTGGGCTTTGTGTGTTGTTCCTCCTCCAGTTCTTGTAGATGTTGTGTTAGGTCATTTATTTGAAATGTTTCTATCTTTTTTAGGTAGGCCTGTATCACTATGAAATTCCCTCTCAGGACGGCCTTTGCTGTGTCCCATAAGTTTTGGACAGTTGTGTGTTCATTTTCATTTGTTTCCAAAACTTTTTGATTTCTTCTTTAATCTCATTATTAGCCATTCATTGTTTAATAGCATGCTATTCAGTCTCTGTGATTTTGAGTGTTTTTCAGTTTTTTCCTTGAGGTTGGTTTCTAGTTTCAGGCCCTTGTGGTCTGAGAAAATGCTTGATATTATTTCAGTTTTCTTGAATTTGTTGAGGCTTGCTTTGTGTCCTAGCATGTGGCCTATATTTGAAAATATTTCATGTGCATTTGAAAAGAATGTGTATTTTGCTTCTTTGGAATGAAAGATTCTATATATATCAGTTAGGTCCATTTGATCTAATGTGTCATTTAGGTCCACAATATCCTTATTGATGGTTTGTTTGGAAGATCTACCCTTCTTTGACAGTGTGGTGTTAAAATCCCCTAGTATAAGTGTGTTGCTGTCTATATCTTTCTTGAAGCCCTCCTAGATTTTCTTTATATATTTGGGTGCTCCTCTGTTGGGTGACTATAGGTTTACAATCTTTAGGTCTTCTTGATGGATTCTTCCCTTGAGTATTATGTAGTATCCTTTGGTATCTCTTTTTATGGCTTTTGTTTTGAAGTCTGTTTTGCCTGATATAGGTATTTCTACCCTGGTTTTTTTGTGTGTGCCTATTTGCTTGGAATATTTTTTTCAACCCTTCACTCTCAGTCTGTGTAGGTCTTTTGTTCTGAGGTGGGTCTCTTGTAGGCAGCATATGTACGGGTCATGTTTTCTTATCCATTCAGCCACCCTATGCATTTTGATTGGAGCATTTAATCTATTAACATTTAAGGTTATTATTGATAGGTACTTAATTCATTTGTCCCTCTTCGTACCTGTGTTCCTGTCTCTTTCTCTTTTTCTTCCTCTTCTTATAGCAGTTCCTTTAGCATCTCTTGCAGTGCTGGCTTGGTGGATGTATATTCTTTCAGCCTTCTTTTGTCTGGGAAACTCCTTATTTCACCTTTCATTTTAATTGAGAGCCTTGCTGGGTAGTGTAGTCTTGGTTTCAGGCCTTTGCTTTTCATTATTTGAAATATTTCTTGCCATTCCCTTCTGGCTTGTAGTGTTTCTGTGGAGAAATCAGCTGCTAGCCTTATCTTTGAACCATTGTATGTTACTTCTTGTTTCTCCCTTGCTGCTTTTAAGATTCTCTCTTTGTCTTTAAAACTTGGCATTTTCATTATGATGTGTCCTGGAGTAGGCCTCTCTGGGTTCATCTTGTTTGGGACTCTCTGTTTTTCCTGAACTTGTATGGTATTTTCCTTCTCTATGTTCAGGAAGTTTTCTGTTAATATTTTTTGAAACAGGGTTTCTATCCCTTGCTCCTTTTCTTCTCCTTCTGTATTACTATGATTCAAATATTGTTGCATTTTATGTAGTCTTGCATTTCCTTTAAGGTAACTCCATATTTTCTGAGTCTTTTTTTATGCAGCTGGTCTACCTGTGTACTTCTTTCTACCTTGTCTTCCAGCTCACTAATTTGGTCCTCTGCTTTATCAGCATGCTTGTAATTCCTTCTAGTGTATTTTTTATTTTGGAAATTATATTCTTCATTTCTTCCTGGTTCGTGTTTTAGATTTCTCTTTACTTTTTCATACTGTGTGGTCCTCATTCAGTTCATTGTAGTTGTCTGTGAGTTCCTTGAGCATCCTTTTCACCATTCTTTTGAATTCTGTACCTGATAGTTTGCTTGCCTCCATTTCATTCAGCTTTTTTAGTGGGGAGTCTTCTAATCCTTTCAATTGCCAATTCTTTCTTTTTCTCCCTATTTTCAGGGACTCTTTTTGTTTGGTTCTGTGATTCCTGATGCTCAGTTTTGCCAGCTGTGTTTGTAGTGTGAATCTCTGTGGTAGGAGTTCTGTGGGACTCAGGGGTGTGGTCTCTGATCTCCTTGTCTGGATGCTCCAGGTTTGCCCTTTCTTCCATTTATGTGGTGTCTATTCTTGTGACTGGGCTTTTCCTGTTGGTGGCTCCTTCGTTGGTGGGTTCTTTCCTCCTGTAGGTTTACTGGTATTCACATCTCCCACCTTATCTTGTATGTGATCAGGGGCAGGGCAAAGTTGAGATGGAGTAAAACAGTGGGGGTGTTTTCTATGGGAATTAAAGTATTAACAAGTATGGAATAGATAGGAGATCCTTGGATAAGTACCACAATATGCATGATAATTCACCCCAGTAGCCACTTTTTATAAAAGGTGAAAAAGAGGTAAGACTCTTTTTGGTGGGTGGGGGAAACAATGTGAGCTGACTCCAGAAAGCAGAATGCCTATGTGAGGTTAGATGATGAAATATGGTGAGTGATAGAAACTTGGGATAGTGTGGGAGAGAATAAAGTTAACCACAGTAGTAATAAAGCTCAGGAAGATAGTGAAATGGGCCAAGACCTGGGAAGGGCACTGTGTGGGATATGGAACAGCAATAATAAGACAAACAATATTTAATCTGAATAAAAAGAATAAAAAAAATAAAAGACCAAGAGTAGCATGTTATTGGAATACAGGTTCAGTGTCAGAAGAGAAATTAAAATGTAATAGGAAAGGTAGACCAGGAAAGCTAGTCAAACAAGGAAATCAAACAGACAAAACAAAAAAAACACCTGAACATAAAGAAGAAAAATTAAAAATTAAAATGTATAACCCTCCCCCCAAAAAAACAGAACAAGAAAATAAAAAATAAAATGCAAGTTCTGAAGGATATCAAAGTGAAATTTTCTCAGTTGTTGGCATTAGCCTTCTGATTTCTCTCTGGGTCTGTCTTTGGTCCTTTCACAGCTCCAGGTCTTATTGTCTTACACTTGCAAGGAAAAAAAAAGGGAAAAAGAAAGAGCACAAGCCTCCTGCTGGCTTTAAGCCCACCAAACAGGTTCTGCTGGCCTTCCTTGATGTTGCAGTCAGAGGGGAGTTGCAGCTCTATTTTTTGTTTTCTCTTTTTTTTTCCTCCTGTGGATCTGCAAGGATGGGGGCTGTGTCCGGGCTGCCGTTTTCCATTTTCCCGGTTCCCAGCCTCTAACTGAGCCCTCAGAGCGCTGCAAGGCCCACACTGTCCGTATGCATCAGGCCAGCGCCTTTAATCCCCCTCAGAGTGCAGCCCTTTGATCAGTCCCTGAGGTCCACCGAGTGGGAGCAACTTACACCCCTCCTCCTCACTCTTTACTGGCTTGGGTGCTGCAGTGCACAAAGTCCTTTTTGGGCAGTTTAGTTCCCCTGTTAAATTAAGTCTCTCTGGGGACTGCTACCTCTTTGGCCCCAGTTGCCCCACTTTGATCAGTCTTCGGGGCACCGTTATTTAGAACAATTCATGCCCCTCCTCCTCCATCTCTGTCCTGTCTGTCCACCGCTGCAGCGCACCAGGGGTCCTCGTACAGCAGCTGAGAGCCTTTTTTTTGGAGGGAATGGATTCCCTTTGTTTGCCAGCGATCTTTTCTAACAATCGCCGGGATTTTCACTCAGCCCGACTCTGACCAGTCCCGGGACTATCTGGGTCACAGTCAGTCACGGCCCTTCTCTTCTCCCATTTCCTGTTGTTGCCCAGCTCCCCATTTTCTCTAGTATTGTCCCAGCCAGCGACCACTGTCTCAGCTGCAGTGTGCCACCTGCTCTGTGTTTCCCACTGCCCAGTGATCAGGTCTCTGTTGTGCAGGTCTGTGACTTCCGGGCTCTGGGAGGAAGCTGGCAAGTTGCAATTGCTGAGCCGACTCTCCTCCGAAGCCCCTGAGGTAGCTGCAGTCTCTCGCACGGGGCTGGGGACCGCTGTAGCTGCATCCAGGGCACAGGACCTGGGGACATTCCTGAAGGCCTACAAAACCTCCTTACTATCTGTTTTCTATTATCCCCTGCAATCTTTGGCTTCCAAACTTTAAATTAGCTGGAATTTCACTGGCTGATCACTCAGTTCTTCAGCAGGTCGGCTAGGTGTCCCAGCTGGGTGCACCAGCAAGAGGGTTTAGCTCCCACCTTCTTCGCCATCATCTTCCAAACCCCTGGAATTTTTAAAACTCTCACATAGATTCTGATAAACTGGCTGTTGTACTGTAAATGTGACAATGTGGGACAAACACAAAAACATGATGACATGTTGATTGTCAGATCTCACTTAAGAACCCATATAAATATTATGGAGTGTGAGGAAATTGTCATACATATATTCAAACTGAATGTGTCTAAATTTGGTTCTGAAAGTGATTGGGCTGGCATGGGGGTGCGAGTGCTGTTCACTAGGCTAGAATTTTTTTAGGGACTTGAAGAAAGTAAAACTGCATGTTCTGTGAGATCTATCCTTTTATCATTCCTAAACAATGTGCACTGTTTTCCTTTTAATTGAAGTTGTTGGAGTGACACTGGTTAACAAAATTATACACATTTCAGGTACACAATTAATGAGTTTTTTGAAACCGGGCCATCCTGTGTGTTCCAGCTGCAGACTAAATGAGTGCTTCATTTCAAGCCTCCTGACTGCCATGCAGCCATCTGGTGTGTGCGCCTGAGTAGGAGTAGGTGAGGCTGCAGCTAACACTAGAGTTTTCAGCTGGTCTAAATTGTTTCTTATTTACCACCTCTGCACCTGGGTATGGAGACAATTAAAACTAAAGTCCGAATCTATTCTGCCTGTGTTTAAGCTTTTTTTTTTTTTGAATTACATATAGGTGTCCATTTTTAGGGAAATTGTTGGAATGGAAAATAATAGCAGTGATAGCTGAGAAAATCTAAATTCTAAAAGTGGGAAAGATTTTATTTCAATCGCACTCAGAGGTTTTTCCCCCCAATTATTGCTTTGGATCAAAGGGAAAAAGTTTGTATATGTTTTTCCCTCATGTACTACTTTGAGCAATGTTCATATGTTATGGGAAATGATTATGCTAAATATCCGTGAGAACTTGAGTCTTGGTGTGGATATATAGTGAGTCTATAGGACCCAAAAGGGAACAACAGTAGAAGGATAGGAAAAGGTGAGGGATTTTTTAAAAATGAAGAGCTAGTATAAGATGGGCCAGTAGGGGATTCAATAAAAAATTGGGTGGTTTGAACAAATTGTGTATATATTTCCTTCTCTGAGACCCCTAAGATCTCTTATTATACACTGCGTGGGGGAAAATAATCTTTGCTTTCTTATTAACTTCTTAACTATGCACTTTCATCTTTGTTGTACATTCTTTTAAGCTTGGCTCAGAAAATAAAGGGTAATATAATACAGGAGCTCAACATGGCGACCAAAAACTGGCTTTGGATCTGGCCCTGGCCAGAAAGAACACGTTATTAATCATTATTAATGTAGCATGCTATTAGTGCTAAACTACACATGTTCCTACAGTTAAAAATCTAGTATAATTCTAGAAGATCATATATCCTCCTTTTATAAATCATGCTACAAACCAAAACAACATCTTTTGGAACTAAAGTGTGCCCAGCCACGGGCCCGCGTTGCAAAATCCAGACGAGCATGGTCCAGAGGCCTCCTCTGTCTGGTTGGTCGTCACTGGCCTGCTGGCTGTGCTTGGTTCGATTAGTAATCACTGCTGCAGTCGTTGCTGTTTTATGACTTTGAGAGCCTTGATTGTGAATTATATTTACAGATTGCAATTTCGTTCTAAATAGGGCCCTTTGTATTCAAGGACCCGAAGACTCTTGCAGTCTGCGGTGAAATTGAGTTTTCTGCATTTAGTAATGCATCAGATATTATTTGTTAAGATTTATATTTGTATTTAAGATATTATTTATATCTTAAATATTACCTAAGATAATAGTAATGTAATCTTATATTAAGGTATTTAATATAAGATATTATTTGCATTTGTTAAGATTTTGATCAGTAGGGCCATGTGTAGGAATAATGAATTTGGCCAGATTTTGTTTGTGAGAATAATTTTGTTAAGCACCTTCCCCCTTCTTCCTCCAACCGGGCACCTAATGGCTAACACATATAACTCCAAAGTGGAAACATACTGAGTTTTAAAGTCTGGAGCTATTAATCCATAAAAGTTGGGCTTTTTTTTCCCCCTTGAAGGCACTGTGTTGTATCTCACGGGGCATCCAAAAGGGTAAGGCCTGGTGTCAGTCCCAAAAGAATATGTAGTCTTTGGAAATCAAGTTCTATATGGCTTTATAAAATAACTAATTTTATAAGATATTTTGTGATGAAGTGCCAAGCGTATGTTATTTAAAATGTAGCTTTGCTATAAAGACATATGTCTTGACTGCAGAGTTCAGGATGAACTTCATCTAAAGTTAAATGAAGTGTTATTACCATGAAGTGTGAGAGCCATTCTGTCTGTGAACTGGTATATGGATCATTCTGTTTATGAACCAGACAGCTATGAAAGATCATTAAAAGCAAATGGATGGGAACTGTACTGAAAGTTAGAGTGATCAAAGGTACTCAGAGAAAGGTGGATATTTCAGGCTTCCACTTGAGGTCTAACGCATGTCTAGATATTTCCACACTCATGACATCACTGGTATTGTGGTCTCATTGTGTGATTCATAAACAGATCAGAAGTTGGAGAAAAGCTGAGAATTTAACTCTTTGTTACATTGATTTTGATCCACCCTGTAAGAGAATTCTACCCAACAGAAAATCAGTTAGGAGAGGTTTTGCCTGTTGCTCTGCCCCCCAGGAAATAAAGTATATAATTTCCAGGCAAAAAAATGCATCAAAGAGAGAAACACCAGCTTGCTGACAACCTCATAATGGAGTATGGCCAAGGCAATCATTGATCTCTTACAGCTTTTTGAAGAGTTAGTTTAGCAGTTAAGCTCTGAATAGGTCCACCCTTCCGTTATTTAGCCAGCAATCTGCTCCCTTCCAATGAATGGAATAAAAGCTGAGAGGGAGAATTTCATCTGTGTTCAAATTAGAAACCTATGTCCTACGAATGCGGTTACTTCCTTCTTTAAAATCTTATACTCCCGAAAAGAGGAAAAAAGAATCTTGGATGTACAGTACAACAATCATTCCATCAGCTATAAACCTCATTTGTGACTATTTTTTCCTTAATTGTAAATTGAGCCTAAATGTACTGCTACTTCTAATTAACACTGCCCAGTGGAATTTTAAAAGTACTTATAAAGATGGCAACAGAGTGACAATTACAATTATCCCCAACCAAACTCCTCCTCCTCCATGTTTTCATCCTGAGAGTGATGTTGTTACTTCAACAGGCACAGTGTTGTGGTGACTTTTGTGATACAAATAAAGCAAGACTAAAATTCTAATTGTGAATGTAAAAGGAAAGTAATTGCTTAGTGTTGGTTAATTCCATCTTTGTGTGATGACAGCAGCTGCGATTCCCTGCCTTGTGTATTTTAACAGATGGCATTATTTCTTATGGAGTGTTGCAGCAGAGACCGAGGTGACACTGAAGGAAGATTCTGTGATCGTATGTTAAGTGAGATATTACTGACAGCCCTTCTTAGCAGCGATGCAAGACTGCACGTCTCTTTTCACCTCCACAGCCCACACCAAATGGTTTCCATTTGTGGCATGTGGAACCAGAACAGAAAGATGAATGAAAAATTATGTTCTTTTTCAAATTCTCTTGTTTGCACACCATTAGTAGGCCTGGGATGAAGGCTTTAATCTGGCAAAAAGGTGCATTTATCCATCCAGTATCCTACCGTTGTACCTTCCTAGCAAAGGCCAGAGCTCACTCACAGGCTTGAATTCTAGACCAGGGTTTGCCCAAGTCACTTTCCTCTGGGTTCACTTCCTTTGTGTAAACGGCTGGAGCTGGGCTAAGACGAAACAACCTCTCAGGCACTTTTTACTCTCTGGTTCTGAAAGTTCTGAGCTTTGTGCTTTAAAGGCCCAGAAGACAAAGTGAGTAGAATGCATGAAGGAATGCCTACGCTACTGATGTTGATGCGGCATCGAGAAAAGATGAATGGGTCATAAGTCAGGAGATCAGGCCATGGTTTGGCCGTGAAACAAGTCATTAAGTCAGCCCTTGTCAGCCTCCTCGCCAATTTCGCGAGGCTTTAGGCCAGGTCTAATGGGATTATGCTTCTGAAAAATGATTAATTAATCCAACAAACATTGCTTGACTGCCCTATGCTAGACTGTACCAAGCGCTGGGGATTCAGTGGTGGGTAAACATGGTCTTTGTTTTGGAGGAAAATGTCTAGTTGGGGAGAATTGGCTAATTATAATAGAGTATAACAGGGGCTTTGATGGGCACCAGTACAGGGTGATACAGAAGTATACAAGAGGGGTAGGGTAGTTCACCCAACTCGGGGCACGGGAGGCTTCCAGGAAGAAGTAGATTCTAAGGTAAGGTAAATAATAGTGGTTGGGACCATTGCGGAAACCAATGACATGACATGTGTGTTACACCAAGATTTAGAAATCATCATGGTTTGGTTTTACTTTAGCACTGGCCTTAAAAGTAGGAGCCCAACAGCATCTTGCGCTTTCATGAAAAGAAGTGTTCTTATTTAACTAAGAGTACCATTGTTATTTATATCCTAAATTTCTAAAACAAATGGGTTTAAAATCCTGAAAAATGATTTTTTAAGAGAATACCACCATTGACTGTCACACTCAATGTAAGCTTGTCCTTTCCAGACTTTCTTCTTTACAAATGTTTGTGTGAGGTCCCAAGGGTGTCATGGTGTGCTTTGAAGGGAGGTGCGGATGGATCTACTTTTATTGGTAAATGGAGTAATGATAGTGGCTTTATATATAACATGAACTTTTGGCTTTCTTTTCATAATCTTCTCTTTAAGGGGGTGGTTATCTGCTTGCTGTTCAGTAACTAATGAACCTGACTTCTCCCCTCTCCCTGCAGTCTGGGCCTCCTCCATACTAAAATTTGACATTTTACAGTTTAATTAAGATCACCCTCTAGGCAGCACACCCACTGACGGAATGATGGAATTTCTTCCTACAATGTGACATTGAATAAAGAGAAATCAGGCCTGCCATTGTCTGTGCCACTCCCCGTGGATCTACATGGAGACCTAAGAGCGTTAAAAGGTCCTCTGATGAGAATGTCTTTGAAGAGAACCCCTGACTCTGGGAACAGAAACTAAGCCACATCTCTGAACCTGGTGAGAGGAAGAATGCCCCCCTGCATCATTTCTTCTTTAAGCCTTTGTACTTTCATGAGGCTGCAAACACTGAATGAGATGGTAACTCTGTGAACCAACTACTTCTGCACCAGTTATTTGAATTTGCAATTTGGACTCAAATGCCCTTCTAGTCAGAAGAAAGGGCCTACAGTGACCCCAAACCTGAGGTACAGAAGTGTGGTCTTTGCCTGGGATTTGATGTTATACACCTCCAAATATTTCTAGCGCTCAAACCCAGAACCCCAGACCTCCATTATTTCCCCCCTCTTAGGCATCATAAAGGATCTGATAATGAATATGGCCACAACTAAGTGAGTGATATCTCCCCCTTCTCTTAGATCTTTTTTTTTCCAGAGATTTTATTGATTAATTTTTAGAGAAAGGGGAAGGGAGGGAGAGAGAGAGGGAGAGAAACATCAATGTGAGAGAGAAACATTAGTTGCCTTTCTCACACCCCTGACCAGGGACCTGGCCTGCAACCCAGGCATGTGCCCTGACCAGCAACTGAACTGGTGACACTGCTTTGGGTGATGACACCCCACCAACTGAACCATGGTGCCATAGCAGTCAGGACCCGTTCCATTAAATCTTTCCTCTGGGGTCTTTGTATCTGTGGTTCAAAGTAACAGCAATTTTATTTACCATGATTGTTTTTGGAACAGCACTGTTTTTGTTTAGATGAAAGCCTTGAATACCCTTCCCAGCTCCTGCCAGGAACCCGGATATCAGTAGGCACCAACGCCTCAGAATGAAGAAAACTGATCTGTTCCCAGTACAGAAAGCTATTGTGTTACTTCTCTCCTGGAAAGGAAGGGGAGAGAGAAGAAAGAGGAGGAAATTGAAGCAAAAGTAAGAAAGAAGGAAGGAAAAGAAGATAGAGAAAAATTGAGATGAATTGAAGAGACAGTGAAATTCCATACTGTTTAGTAAGGAGGCCAATGGGTGTTTTAAGAAAAGAGGTGTTTGACATTCTCAATGAAAGCTGTTTGTTTTAAAATGCAAACTCCTTCATCTTCATTGTGAAATTTTGCACAGGGTGTAAGTAAACGTGTGTGCATGTATGTGCATTTGTGTGTAAACCAGGAGAGGGGTTGAGTTTCACATCCAGTTAGACATGGAACACAGAAGAGGCAACAGAAGAGAAGGGATACAGAAGATGTCGAAGGATGGAAGATTCCTAGGAATTACAGTAGTCTTTTGAGGATTTTTAGAGGCTATGGATTTGTACAGATTATGGATTGAAAGGTCAAGTCCATTGCACTCAGATCTCCAAGATAATTGGGCCCCTCTGTGTCATCTTAGCTATCAGCTATGTCTACTGCATAAGGTGGAACACAGGATTTGACCTTGACACCCACTGCCCCTTCTACCCTCCTTCATTCCCCATGTTTGATTTTCCTAGCCATCGGGCCTGGCTTCTCTTTCTTAGTTATCTTTCATCTTTGGAGTTTGGAAGTCAGAAATTGATATCCTCCAGGCAAAGCAGAAGATTATAGTCATAGTGTCTGTAAACAGGAATGAGCATGTTCTTAAAAGCTTTTTTGGGGGGATCAAAAATCCACTGCAGGATAATTCCACCCCAAATCACTATGAACACATACCTATAACAGTGAGGTTGAATCAAAAGGAACACCAAGATTACACTGCAATTCTCTAGCTGACATCACTATGTCGGATTAAATATGACTGAAAATTCTTTGCTGCACATCTCATTAGAAGATGATGTCTATTTCTTGAAACTGAGCTGGTTTAATTGGTTTTAATCAATAGAACATGGAGGATGGGATGCTGTGAAACATCCGAGCCTGTGCTGTAAGAGATTGGCAGCTCACTCTTAGAATATTTCTTCTTGGGAGCCATGTAAAGAAGCCTGATTTCCCTGAGACCATAATGCTATCAGTAAACTCAAGCTAGCTATTTGGAAATAGAGAGAGAGAGAGAGAGGGAAGCATATAGAGATGAAATGGAGCACCAGGCATAAGAGTGAAGAATTCTTCCACTTTTAGCTTAATCCACTCACCAGCTGAATGCAGCCAAATAAATGATTTCAGTTGACACTTCATGGAGCAGAGCCAACAAGCTGACTCTTGTTTAAAATATCAACCCATAGAATTGTGAGCAAATAAAATGGTGGCTGTTTAAGTACCTAAGGATATGGAAACAATAGAACTAAGCCACATGGTTCTAGAAGAAATGTTTTTTAATAGTTCTGCTAAATTTTAATCATCAGTACCATAACTACCCAAAGGTGTGTGACAAAATGGAAATAACAATGAATATTAATGTAGTTTTTATGGTTTATTCAGCACACTGTCATTTAACTCTATCACAGTCCTCTGAGATAGACCTTATCTCAATTTCATAGATGGGGGAAACTGAGTCCCTAGGGCCATGTAGAGATAAATTGTATTCAGATCCAGGTACTTTGCAACTATATTGCTCCTTACCAAATAAGTCTGGAATCAGTCAAAGCAAGACTGAAAATAGCTTCCCATTAGTAATTGAACAATTGTTGAATAGGAAGTAGCAAAGGAGCTAGGAAAGTGTCTTTCACTAAAGCATATCTCTTGTCTGTGCTATTGCTGTCATGTGACCAGTTGTTTGACCTAGAAGAAGTGGCAAGGGTAACACTGAATTCCTGAACTGAAATAAGTAGATGCAAAACTACTGCCAGAATCTAGATTGTCTGAAAATTTGTGTTCCAAATTATTGGTTCAATATTTGCAGCAGAAGTTTATGATGGAATTAGTTCTTTAAAAAGAAGCCAATCATAATAAATAAGATCATCATCTGAACTTACAAAGTAATTATGAAATCCTAATTAAGACTTCTGAGTTACTTTCCATGATAGAGAAAAGTGTACATTTTGGATCATGCCTAATAATGTGGCATGTGAAATTCTACATTTTAAAAGCATTATGTTCAATTTCAGATCAAAATGTATTCTATATCAAAGACCTTGGCGTGAACAATTTCTAAGTACATTGCTTATAGTGTGACCTAGATAATGTGATGACAGCCCCTTGGAACAATGTCAAGGCTGTTCTATAAATGTTCCTTTTATGAGCAGGCATCTCAATGTAGCAACTTGAATCACACACAGTTTTTCCTGTGTTAATATATACCCAAACATTTCCTAATTCACTTTTTTTTGGACTGTGATATAGAACGTATTTTCCCCAAACTAGTTAAACTTACTAACATTTCTTCAGAAATTTCAGTGGAACCTTGCAAAACTGTGTTATAGCCTTGGCACTGTCTGGCTCTCTTTCTCTGCTACCCTGTCCATCTGCCCATGCCTTCCTCTCCCTGTCCTGCACCCAGTCGCTGCCCCTACAGCTTCCCTCTCTCACAGCTGCCCCCTCCCTGGTGTGTGTGCACCTCACCATCCTTTCAGGACCTCACAGTACAACGCAGGTCAAGAAACATGGTAAGGATCCACGTGGAACCTATTCCTGTTCTACCATATGAAGGTATGAAAGCTCCGGCTCACAATATGTCAAAAGGAACTATCTGAAGCCATAATACAAAAAATCCTTAAAAATTTAACAAAAGGGTACAAGATTTCTATGCTGACAACTGCAAAACATTGTTGAAAGAAATTAGTGATGCTCTAAATAAATGGAAAGGTAGTCCATATTCATGGATCAGAAGACATAATATGATTAACATGGAAATATTCCCCAAACTGATCTGCAGTTTCAACACAATCCCTAGCAAAATCACAGCTGGCTTCTTTGTAGAAATTCAAAAGTCGATCTTAAAGTTCATGTAGAAAGAAAAAGAAAACTAAAGCTAAATCTGGTGGAAGAAAGGAAAGAATAAAGCTTGGTGTGCAGACAAATGAAATAGAGAAAAGAAACAACATGAGGAACTGATGAAATCAAAAGTTGGTTCTTGGAAAATATAAGTAAAATTGACAAATCTCAGCTGACTTAAAAGAAAAAAGAGAGAACACTCAAATTACTAAAATCACAAATAAAAGTGGAAGTTACTATGACTTTATATAAACAAAAGGAATTATAGTACTACCTACAATTATATACCAAAAAACAGATAACCTTGATAAAATGGGCAAACTCATGGAAACACACAAGTTACTTCCAGAAGAAATGGAAAATCTGAATAGACCTGTAACATTCAAGGAGATTGAAATCGTAATCAAAACCTCATAACAAAAAAATCCAGGATCAGGCAGCTTCTCTGGTGAATTGTACCAAACATTTAAAGAATTAACACCAATCTTACTCAAGCTCTTCCAAAAAAATAGAAAAGAGGAGGGTCACTTCTTAGATCATTCTGTGAGGTTAGCATGATTCTGACACTGAAGCCAGATAAAGATATCACAAGAAAATTATAGACCCGTATCTCTTACAAATATAGATTCAAACATCCTCAACAAAATACTAGCAAACCTGATCCAACAGCAAATTAAAAGAATTATACATCATGACTAAGTGGAATTTATCCCAGGAATACAAGGTGATTAAACATTAAAATATCTCAACCAATATATCACAATGTATTAATACAAGGAAGAGAAGAAACATGATCATCTCAACTTACTCAGAAAAGGCATTTGAAAAAAGTCTAACATCCTTTCATGATAAAAACACCCAGAAACCTAGAACAGAAGGGAAATCCCCCAGCATTATAAAGGTTGTAAGCTTCCCCTTAAGACCAAGACAAGACAAGGATGTCTGCTTTTGTGTCTGCTAATCCACAGGAATTGGAGGTCCAGCCAGAGCAACCAGGCAAGAAAAAGAATAAAAGGCATCCAGTTTTTATAGATACGGGCAGATGTATCTATCTCTATTTGAAGATGACATGTTCCTATAGAGGGAAAAGTCCTCTGAATCCACAAGAAAGTTATTCAGGCTAATGTCAGGTTCAGCAAAGTTTCAGGTTATGGAGTAAAACACAGA
This sequence comes from Mormoops blainvillei, assembly GCA_004026545.1. Lineage (NCBI taxonomy): Eukaryota > Metazoa > Chordata > Mammalia > Chiroptera > Mormoopidae > Mormoops > Mormoops blainvillei. The sequence continues at coordinate 4,282 of PVJD01008026.1, read as the reverse complement.
AATCAGTTTTGCTTTTACACATCATCAATGAACCATCCAAAAGTGAAACCAGGAAGCAACTGCACTTACAGTAACATCTGAAAGAGTAAAATACCTAAGACCACATCAAGCAAGGAGGTGAGAGAGCTATACCCTGAAATCTAGAAAGCAGGGCTAAAATAAATCAAAATCAAATAAATGGAAAGATGACTTGTGTTCATGAGTTGGAAGACTTTAATCCTTTTAAGATTTCAATACTCCCCCAAATGGCCTACAGATTCAATAAATCCCTACCTAACTCACTTTAAAAATGGATAAATTTAAGATCCTTTATCTTTAATTATACAACTTTACCAACCTGGAAAGATGAACCAGGGAAGGATTCTTAGATCAAAATTCAAAATGAAGAAGGTACACAGCAATAGGACTTGAGAGCCATCATGTGTAGCAAACTTAAAGACCGCACTCAAGTGACCGTTATAAATACCAATCGCACAATTCAACCTCCCCTGTGTGCAACATAGAACGGATGTCAGCTTGTGACTATCAAACACTTTAAAGGCATAGCCATAAGGGAAGTTGTGAAAATTCTTTGCCCTGGTGATGACGACTATTACTATATAGATTATTTCTGAAAACTGACATTTTAAGGATAACTTTAATGAATTTTAATACTTGCATATAATGTCTGTACCTAAATTTCTTTATCTGGACTCCTATTATTGGGACATGTAGCATGCTTTCATATCTTTTGTTTTTCCCTGTTAAAAACAATCTTATCTGGGACTTTTAAATAAGTCTTTGTATACCTATACAAAGATTTCCCTAGTGGAAATTTCTAGAATTAAAATGGTTTGATAAAAGTTTTAAGCATTTAAAATGAATGGTCATATAGAATATCTATTTTTGAAGTATCTCGTATCTATGACAGTTGTCTGCAACACTAGTTAAATTTACCTTAAAGTGAAAATAATCCAGGTTAATATCAATATTTAAAGAGTATAGTGTGCTCAGAAACCAATATAGAAGTCAGCCAGCATTCTAGAACTGAAAATAAGATCTCTATGATGACGTTTCTTAATTTTAGGGAGATCAGGATTAAACACCACACAGCACTTTTTGATGGAAACAAACCTGGTCACAGTTGGGACAAAGCTCTGATGATAGGAAGGCACCAATAAATATTTAATTTTAATGTTCATCTCAGTGCCAAATATTGCACCTGGAGATAATATCTGATTGGATCTGGACCAAAAGGGCAAATGAATGAAACACTGGCTATGAACATTAATTTATAAATGTTTTGCTTCATTTAAACTATTTTTTTTGGACTACTCTTCTAAGGTTATACTGTAGTTCCCAAGTTTGAATTTTTGGTCGTTTTCTGTTTTTACCTCTACCCGTAGAATATGTCATGGTTTTCTATACTGCCTATTCATAATAAATGTTTGCATCCTTCTGCGTCTTTCCCATCTTTTGTATGCTATAAGTAAAGCTTTGCTTTGCTCGGCTGCTAAAGGATACTTGAAGCATGGTGATGACATATTCATATTACCTTCTATTTTGTCTCTTTCTAAATATCAAAAAGGATCTTGATCTAAAATGAAATTCAATTACTAAAACCACTAAAAAGAAAATGAATTACTTGCTTCATATTTAAAGTATTATCAAATACTGCCTGCTTCTGTTTTTCCTCTGTCTCCTCTGAAATGAAGAGAAAAAAAGGATGAAGAAACTAATCTTAAAAAAGATTGATCAAGGAAGACATGTTTTAAAGTAACTTTATATATAATCTTAAGTTGACTCCTTATCACACTGCCATTAAACAATTCTTCTCATCTTAATGGATGAGTCACAGCTAAAACAGAGCTTTATTATTTAAAACTAAAAGATGATCATTATTTTAAAAATTCTATTATAAAAGTATAATGGTTAGTATAAAAATAATCACATGAAATTCCTCCGCTAAAGGATAACCTCTCAATATACTGGGGAAAACTCTTTCAGATATCTCTCTATGAATGCATACACACACACACATGTGCCTACACATCCATTTTATGTAATTGAGGTCACACTATAGATACTGCTCTCCCTGGATATACTTATGTATAATGTATAAATAAATATATAAATGTATACATATTTATCTGTTCCAATTTTGGACATTTATTAATGAACAGAAAGATTCTATATTATTTTTAATGGCTGCAGGGTATTGCCTTATTCCATAATTTACTTAAATAACATTTAAGAGAAAAAGAATATTTATTATTTTTCTTTCCTTTTTCTTTTTCTTTCCTCCCTCCGTCATCTTCTTACTCTGTTCTTCCATTTTACTTTTCTTCTTGCCTAGGTGCCTGCTGAAATCATCTCTGGGAAGGGCATATGAATTGAAATTTTCATCAACAAAACCTAAATACTGTAAATTTTGTTCCCCTTTTACTACAGGTTTTGATATTATTTACCTTTGCCAATCTACTAGTATAATATAGAATGGCTTTAATTTGCATCTCTGTGATTATAAGAAAGACAATCTTTTAATGATTGCTGATCATTTTTTTTTAATAATTGCCTATTCTTATCCTACTACAATTTTTATCTTAAAGAAAACTTTGAGCTCTTTGCATAATGATAATAATAGTTTGTCTTACGCTTTACAAATATTACTTCCCAGCTTGTATTTTTATTCCAAAAATGTTAATGTGCTTTATTTTCTCTTATAATGAAGTATTTAGTTTTATGTGGTCAATTTATCAATGCTTTGGTTTTACGCTTTTGAGTTTTTATCAATTTTATGGCTTAATTTTTCTCTTTAAATAAATGAGGTGCTGTCCCAGCATTATTGTTATTGTCTCCAATTGAAGTTTATTGTCCTAAACAACTGGCAGTATGTTTTTACCAAATAACCAGCTTGCTGCCCCAGTGGCTTTATTGAACAATAATTGGAAGTATTTTTGAACTTTACTTTGCCAAGTTTGCAAAGTTACATAGTTGGAATTTTGAATGGGCATTTGAACACATTTTTATAGGGTTTTAATTGAACTCAACATATAACAATTTAGAGCAACTTATGTTTTTATAATGCAATTATATTTAAGAGAACATTTATTCATTTACAAATTCACATTTTTCTTCTGTTATGTCTTTTAGTAGAGTGTTGCAGTCTTGATAATCATTTTTGCCAATTTATTAATATGGTATCTACTTCCAATTTTATTTCTTTGATAACTAAGAAAGAGCTCCTCTTCATATTATTATTGATCACTTTTTTACCCTTTGGGGACTTGCCAGTTCATGTCCTTTTGAGTTTCAAAAAATAATTTGAAAGAATTATTTGCATATTAAGGCTAGAAGCCCGTTGTCATATGTTTTATAAATATTATTTCCCAGGTTGATTTTGGTTTTCAAATGTATCTGTAGTGCTTTTATTTTTTCATTATAAGGAAGTGCTTCATTTTAGGTAGTCAGTTTATCAGTCTTTTGGTGTAATGTTACGGAAAAATGAAACGACCAGACACTGAGGGGTTAGGAGCACGATCTTTATTTACGTGCACAGGTCCAGAGGAGACAAATTCCAAATTCTGAGCCCAGAACAATAGCCCCGCATTCCTTTTATGCTGGGCTAAGTGGGGGAGGGTATTGGGAGGCGTAGTATAGATTTGGCGTGAAAAGGGCTTACAGAGGTGAGAGAGAAGCATTTACATCATAAGTCAGGGCAATTAGCATTTCATCTTTGGTATCAGCCTTGATTTCCTCTACATTCCCCCCTATGGGTGCTTAGACAGCACTTTCGTCTGTCTCTGCACCCAGAAATGGGATCCTCTGCTCCTGTTGGGGGTCTAGTGCTGGAGATGGTGGCAGGTAGCTTTGGCTCAGCGATGGTCCCCTCCTCCTCCCCGTCTTGGCAGGTCCTTTGCAGCTTTAGGGCTGGGATTCGGCCTGGTCCCTGTTCGGGTCCCGGGTTGGTTTCCTCAGAGTCAGCGGCGGCCTTGGCTCCGGTGTGATGGATCCATGGAGTAATACCTGCAACTTTTAAGGCGGTGGGGGTAGTTAACAGTATTAGGTAGGGCCCAACCCATCTGGGTTGGAGGGACTCTTTTGTCCAGTCTTTTACCCAAACATACTACCCTGGCTTATGGGAGTGGGCTGGCCCCCCTGTTGGCACTATTTCTTGCCCAAGGTGGGCCTGCCTGACTCTAACTCTTGACCTAGGGCTTTGAGGTAGGAGGCTTGGTGGGCCTCCCCTAAGGTGGTGAAGTCTGTGGTAGTAGGGATTTGGGTTATAGGGGTTGCCCTTCCA
>PVJD01008025.1:27500-77107 GCA_004026545.1 Mormoops blainvillei | reverse complement strand
CCCCACACAATTAGCAGGTGCCTTTTTGACAATAGTTCATGCTTCTAAGACAGGGAGTCAAAGCAGCTCTACCTAATGCACAGAAACAAACACAGGGAGGCAGCCAAATTGAGGAGACAAAGAAATATGGCCCAAATAACAGAACAGAACAAAACCCTGGAAAAAGAACTAAACAAAATGGAGCTAGACAACCTATTAGATGCAGAGCCCAAAATACTTGTTATCGGGATGCTCCAAGAATTCATTGAGTATGGCAACAACCTAAAGGAAGAAATGAAGTTTACACTAAGTGAAATAAAAGAAAATCTACAGGGAACCAATAGTGAAGGGAAGGAAGCCAGGATTCAAATCGATGATTTGAAACATAAGGAAGAAATACACATTCAACCAGAACAGCAAGGAATTCAAAAAAACAAGGATAGTATAAGAAGACACTGGGACTTCTCCAAACATGTCAATATCTGAATTATAGCGATGCCGGAAGGAGAAGAGGAAGAGCAAGAAATTGAAAACTTATTTGAAAAAGGTAATAAAAGAAAATTTCCTTAATTTGGAACAGGAAATAGACATACAAGTCCTAGAAGCATAGAAAGCCCCAAACAAGTCGGACCCAAAGAGGACCACACCAAGACACATAATAATTAAAATGCCAAAGATTACAGATAAAGATAGACTCTTAAAAGTAGCAGGAGAAAAAGAAGGTCAAAACTATGAACATTAAAAAGGCATCAAATCCACAACTATCAACAACTGAATTAAAAAAAAACCTAAGCAAACAAGAACAGGAACAGAATCATAGGTGTGGAGATCAATGGAAGGGTTATCAGCTGGGAGAGGGAAGGGGGAGAATGGGGAAGAAGGTGCAGGGGTTCAAAAGCATAATTGGTAAGTACACAATATACAGGTGGATGTTAAGGATAGCATAGGAAATGGAGAAGCCAAAGAACTTATATGCACAACCCATAGACATGAACTAACATGGGGGATTGTTGGAGGGAAGGGGGGTACCAGGTGGAGGGTGGGAAAGGAGGATAAATGGGGACAACTGTAATAACATAATCAATAAAATATATATTTTTTTAAATGGGAGGGACACCTTGGGAGCAAAGGACCGCAATCCCAGCCCAGACCGTCCAGAGCCAGGAAGATAAGTTCCCTAAACTTCTGGATGTAAAATCTAGTGGGAGTTACGGTCACAGAAAAAGCTGCATCCTCTTTCTTTTTTTTTAAGATTTTATTTATTTATTTATTTATTTTGAGAGAGAGGGGAAGGGGGGGAGAACCACTGATGTGGGAGAGAAGCATTGGTAAGGTCAGTTGCCTCTGATGCACCCCTACTGGGCACCTGGCCCACAACCCAGGCCTGTGCCCTGACTGGGAATCAAGTGGGCAACCTTTTGGTTCACAGGCCAGCACTCCATCCACTGAGCCACACCAGCCAGGGCTACATCCTCTTAAATGGCCCGCAACAGACTTAGGACTCATGCAGAAGCCCCCACCCTGGGATTCAGCACCAGGGCTATAGCTGAAAGGGTACCAGTGGCATAAGGGGAGAAAGTGAAGTGCGAGTGGGGAGAGAGCTTCCTCCTGGGCAAAACTCCACAGGCCAGGCAGTGGTATTGTCCCTTCTGCAAGCCCTCCCACACACAGGGCAACAGAGCAATGACACGGGTTGCCCCACCCTGGCAATTACCTAAGGCTCTGCCCCATACAACTTAACAGGTGCGCTAAGACAGGGAGTCAAAGCAGCTCTACCCAATATACAGAAACAAACACAGGGAGGCTGTCAAAATGAGGACACAAAGAAATATGGCCCAAACGAAAGAACAGAACAAAACTCCAGAAAAAGAACTAAACGAAATGGAGATAAGCAACCTATCAGATGCACGGTTCAAAACACTGATTATCAGGATGCTCCAGGAATTTACTAGGTACTTCATGGCATAAAATAGACCCAGGTAGACATGAAGGTTGCCGTAAGTGAAATAAAGAAAAATCTGCAGGGAACCAACAGTGGAGGGTATGAAGCTGAGAATCAAATCAACGATTTGGAACACAAGGAAGGAAAAAGCATTCAATGAGAACAGCAGGAAGAAAAAAGAATGCAAAAAAAAAAAAACAAACCCAAAAACAAAAACAAAAACAGGATAGGCTTAGGAACCTCTGGGACATCTTTAAACATACAAACATCCGAATCATAGGGGTGCCAGAAGGAGAAGAGGAAGAGCAAGAAACTGAAAATTTATTTTAAAAAAATAATGAAAGAAAACTTCCCTAACTTGTTGGAGGAAATGGAACTCTACTTAATACAACAGCCACACATTTTTAGTCTCAATACTAAGCTAATTTACCTTAAAAAAAAAAACCTAAATAGTACTGTAACCTTAATTTCACAACAAAGTTATAAAGTAATTTAATTAAAAAGGAGAAAATCTATAACACATGCAGTCTTGGTCACTCCTTTCTTTTTATGATTTTTTAAATTTCATTCAGTGTATTGCAGTGACATTTGTTAATAAGATTATATAGTTTAGATAGAAGATGGTCCTTAGAATATTCCAAGTTTTTTTCAAACATGTACACAGCATTCGAGTAGTCATTGAACTTGCTTAGAGTCCAAAGTGAGGCAGCTCAAATACCCATTTATCATTGATGTTAAGTGTATCTATGCCCTGGCTGGTGTGGCACAGTGGATTGACTGCTGGCCTGCTAACTGAAAGGTTGCCAGTTCAATTCCCAGTCAGGGTACATGCCTAGGTTGTGGGGCAAGGTCCCCAGTTAGGGGCGTGCAGAAAGCAATCGATTGATGTATCTCTCACACACCCATGTTTCTCTCCCTATCTTTTTCCCTCTGTTCTTCTCTTTCTCAAAAAAAAAAAAAAAAAAGAGAGAAGAAGAAGAAGAATATGTGGAACTGAGGATTCTTGGCTACTCTGTGCTAGGATTTCTTCTTATAACTCCTACCATAAGTAGGGGTCTGAATGCCTTCTGCCAATCACCACAGGGTCTTCAGATGGAGAGGGGCAGGGGAAACTTGGGGTTAATAAGACAGTGGCCATGTTTAGCTCAGTGGCGACCCAATCAGCTCTCTTTTCACCATCAATCTTCTGTGAGACAAAATTGCTCTAGCTTCACTGGAGACTTTCAAGTAAGTACTTCATTTTCCAATATATTCCAATATCAAATTTTAACCATAATTTAATTATATTTCCAATGTCAAAGTTTAACCATAAAATAATGAGACTGAAAAGCAAACAAGAGTAAATGCATATATCCAAAAGAATATTATTTAAAGTAGATATTTTAAGATGGTATACATTTTGTGAACAGAGCAAAAACTATTTTTGTAAAACCTCTGTTAGGATCAGTCTCATTATTTTTTTGACCATCACAATATATAGATACAAATGACTATATTTTGTGTCTGAAAAATCAAGTTTATCCCCCAAAGAATGAAAATATGGTCATTTTTCTAATAATAGTCAAAGTTGCGGAACAATGTGTATAGTAATATCTTTTTGTAAAAACAAATACAAATAGGCTCAAGACATTTCTTTACCCATTTTAATGTAGCATTTTTCATTTCTAAGAAGCTATTATTAAAATAATGGTTCATCATATAATTATTCGTATCTGAGAAATGAAAAATAGTATTGATAACCCAGATGCCCCCAAGTATTCCATCCTACTTTAATACTCCTTGCTATTAATGTCCAAATCAAGTGGCTCAAACTTCTATCCAACTTCTTCAGTGTCCAGCACCCATCCCAAGAGATTCCTTAGAGCCCCTACCATCATCTCTTGGTCCAAACAGCTACTCCAGCTATTTTTTAAAGTTTATTTTTCAGTTACAGTTGACATACAATATTATCTTCATTTCAGGTGCACAACATACTGATTTAACATTTATATACCTTATGAAGCACTCATGCCGGTTAAGTCTAGTACTCATCTGACTCCACACATAGTTTTTTACAATATTATTGACCATATTCCCTATGCTGTACTTTACATCTCTGGACTATTTTTATAACTGGCAACTTTTACTTCTTAATCCCTTTCACTTTTTTCACCCAACTCCCCTCCCAGCTGGGAAGCGCCAATTTGTTCTCTATATCTATGAGTTTGTTTCTGTTTTCTTTGTTCATTTATTTTGTTTTTTAGAATCCACATATAAGTAAAATCACATGGTATTTGTCTTTCTATGACTTATTTCATTTAGCATAAAACCCTCCAGGTCTATCCATATTGTTATAAGTGGTTCCATTTTATTCCATTGTATATAGTACCACATCTTCTTCATCCATTCATCTACAATGGACACCTAGCTCCAGCTAGTTTTGATTTACACTCATCACCTTGCCCTCCTTTTCTGCACTTCTTCAAGTGTTTCTGCACTGTCTTCACTTTCCAAATATCATTAACACAAAGCTTTATGGAAATTCACACTTTTACTGCAATTTGAGGGAAACAGGGACATATTACAGGTCAGCACAAAATAGTAACATTAAAAAGAATTTTATAAATATTAACTATTCTTAGCCATCCTAGGCCCAGGGAATTTCTCAATGGCAGTTTCCCCCCTGGGCTCCACTTTCCAACATATTTGGGAGGGTCTATCTCTCTTTGATGCATATATCTTTTTCCAACTTCCTCCTCCTTCAGGTCTGAGCAGGCACCTTAGAAGCTCTCTGCCTAGTTGCTGGAGGAAACTCAGTATTTCTAAGATATGTTATGCAGAATAACCTCCACTCCACAACAGACTCACAATATTATTTCATCTTTTAAAAAGTCACTTATTTACTTCAAAACAATTATGGCATGGCTGAGGGGATTGGGTGGACAGTGGGGTGTCCAGATGAAACAGATTGGACATGTGTTGATAATCATCGAAGTTAGTTGATAACTTCATAACACTAATCTTTCTACATTTATCCATGTAACACAATAAAACAAAAGCGTTTTAAAAGACAAATGGATAACACTTGTGGGTGAAATGTAAAGACGAGTTTTTTCTGTAGAGGTAAACATCTCTCTTTTGGAAGTCGATAAGTGTCAGTGGGGCAATTCTTACAAATGGTAGGAAGTGGTGTAGAAGCAGTTACCTCCAGTCTTGCCTTTTAAAAAGGCTCATTAAGGTCGTTTCAGAATAGACATAAATTCACAAACATCACTGCTTTCTCTCCTCTTTCTGAAATCCTGCACATGCTATTCCCTGTATCTGGAACACTTGCCTGCTCTCCTTCCCCCGACACTTACTGCTGACTTTAGCTGCATTTCAGGTCATGTTTTCTTTGGAAGGCAGTTTTTCCTAGACTAACTTAAGTTCTCCTGTTATATGCTCTCATAGGTATCTTTCCCTCCCTTCTCAGCACTCACCACATATTACACGATGTGTTTATACCTAGATTGCACAGTCCATGAGGGCAGGGACAAAATATGTCTTGTCCTGGGCTATAGCCAGAGTATTTAGCATAGTGCCCAGGATATGGAAGGCATTCAATAAACATTTGTTGAATAGACAACTGAGTTGAGGGAATGAAACTGGGTAAAAGCACTATCGTAGTACTTAGTTTCTGTAAAGGCAGATACAGTACTTTGAAAGAAGGAAGGGAAGAAATGGAGATTTAGAGACAGAGTTGTCTGGAAAGGAAGTGTAGGTCGATGTTAAGTGGAGTGGAATGTCTGTAAAGCACTCAAGCTGAGAACCCTTACCTTCTCGGTGAAGTAGGCGCTTCGGAGCACAGTGAGCACATGGCGAACAATTAAAACAAGTCATGTACAAACAACTTTGAATTCTTTTCGGATCTATTATGTTTCCTTTCAATCTATCATCATTGTATTCAGGCGTGGCTTATCTGTACTACCATTTATTATAGTATATAATATAGGAACAGTGCCCGGGAACAAAGGGCATTGAAGTATAATATTTTAAGATAGAACCTATTTTTTAATGTGCTAATTCTGTGAAAGAATGAGCCCAAATGGTATAAAATGGGTATTAAATTGTTCTCTTTTGTGATTTATGTTTCTGTGTACCTTTGGGTGTGTATATATGTGTTTGTATGACTTTTGGTGAAAAATAACTCCCTCATTGGGCTGATCTGTTGGACATTATGTAAATTTAAAAAGTAACATCTAAATCCCTCCCCCCTTTTTTTCCTTAGAATTACTGAGTTGTCAAGGCTGTCTCTGATAATTTTCTAATATTCCCCCTACCATCACAGCAGCACCGATTTCTTTATCCCTAACTCAGAAAAAGCATTAGGCTTAGCCTTGAAATGAAGGTTTTCATAATATTTAATCTTTTTTTCTTCCTTTGCTGTAGCTTAAGTCCCATTACTCCTGGTCCTGTCCTTGTTGACTAATGAGGATAATTGGTCCCTTTCCTCCCGAAAACATCCTTTTATGTATTTTGGAGAGTTATTATGGCCCTTTTCAGCCCTCTCTTCTCTAGGCAGAACAGACCTGATTCCCTTAACCTTTCCTCACAGGGCTGATTTTGCAAACCTTTGATCATTTTTGTTCTTCCCCTCTGAACTCTCTCCAATTTGTCTGTCTCTTTCAAAAGGTGGTGCCCAGGAGAGAATTCAATCCTTTATTTGAATCTTTACTGATAGGATATTAACCTGGCCAATGCTTAGTGAATGTGCAATAGAATCTTAAATATTATTTATCCAAATTCTGGTATGGAAGTTCCCTTTACTTAAAAAAAAAATAGAAATTTTGATTCAACACTCAGTGTTTTTTAAATAGTATACCACAGTATTTGAAAAGCCGTGAGATATCAAACAGCAGTGAATACAACTTGAGTTGGAGATACAAGATAACATTTTTAGAATAGGTGAGCTTCCTAAATAAAAATAAATAGAGCTTTTCAAATACTGAGAAAGATTTCCACAAAATCCTGTCATTCTGCTCTGTTGTGTAGGATTGAATGTTTCCAAAAGATTTTATTCTATGTTTACATTGCTTTGAGAATCTCCAGGGAGTAAGTAAACTTTCACAAAACCCCAAGTTGATGTAAGGCTTATTTTGTTGATTTGCATCACAGCTTAACATTACACTAGTAGTTACCAAAAACTATAGTCCATCAGCTGGTTGGACAAAAGGAGACAGAGCTTTTCCACCTGAACATGAGAAAAGATTAAGGGATGGTTTAGAAGAGGATAGGTTTTACATTTCTACACCATTAAAAAACTAAGATTGTACCAAAATATCTACTTAGGTTCTTTCATTTTTACTATTCCTTCAAATTAAGTAATTTAGTAAGCCCCCACTCCCCCCAAAACTAAGGAAAATACAAAAAGACATATGAAGCATCAACTCTTGCTTTTGCAGGGTTTGACCTCTAGCAGATGAGATGAGGCAAAGAAGCATGAGATACAGTGACGCCTCGGTGCTAGTTGTTAATTCGTTCCAGAACTCACGATGAGTGCTGAAACTGATGAGTACCGAACGAATTTTTCCCATAAGAAACTTTCCCTTGTGGGGCAGTGTCCTGACTCATTCAAGTTCCAGCAAGTTCGATGAGCACTGAGCAAGCGCTGAGTGCTGAAACATTCTCTTCTTGTCAAAAGGCGACGAGTACCAGGTTTGATGAGGTCCGAAGCCAATGAGTACCAAGGTATGACTGTCCTAGAAGCGCAGTTTAATGCATCACTGAGTGGTACTAAGTATAAATAAAATAATAATTCAGAGGACAGAAAAACGAAGAGATAGATGGCTTCATGGAAGAGATGGACTTACAGTGAACCTTGGAAAACAGGCAGCAGAAAAGAGTGGGAGAGAGAAGAGGAGAAACAAAGGCAGAAAAGGAGAAAATAATATGATGGGTCTCTAGAGGACAGAAGGAAACTGATTGACTGGCATAAAGAAGTGAGTTGAGGAACTGTGAGAAACTAGTGAAGTGGGCTGTTCTGATGAGCATTTAAATTCAATGTGGTGGACAACTGGGGGCAACTGAAGGATTGATGAGAGTTACTATTTGGGAAGATTAGTCTGGTGGCAGCTTCCTGTGTGGATGGGACGAAGGGGGCGAGGGCAGTACTAAAGCAAAGGGAGCACCTGTGAGCATTCTATCCATCACCAAGTGCTTTGGGCTGTCAAACTTGTCCTTTTAAATATTTGAGCCCAATTATTCTCCCTTTGCTATACTGCTAGGTGACTTCCATTCAAGTCAGAAAAATAGTCAGTTAAACATTTCAGTCTTAATCCATCAACACATGTATTTGAAGCAACTTGGAGACCCAGGAGAACCATTTAAGTGTGGATATTAATAGAGGTTCAACTTTAAATGGTTAACTCTCATATTACTCCTTCTTTGGAGGGAGAGAGGAAAGGGACTGGGGAAGAGTGGGGTGGGAGGAGAGAGAGAGAAAGAGAGAGAGTGAGAGGTGACCACTAGATGTCACTCTTGCCAGCCTACCTCAGTGGACTTAAAAAAAACTGAGTTTTCCGTGCAAGAGAAAATTTTAAAATCCATAGTGCTTATAGACAAAGTACTCCCCAAGCCAGCTCTGCCCTACATCAAATTTCTGCCCAGCCGGCCCATTCAGGTCATCTGTCTGAGGCCATATTACAATTTCTAAAATAGGCTGGCTGCGATCGTTGTATTCTTATCCTAAATCCAGCTTCCTTCCTCAGCACCAGCATTCCGCAGCGCTATGTGTAGGGCTGGGCCATCACTCTTTTAAGCAGCATGTCCTGTCATATAGGCTTAGTGGGTTAGTGCTTTTTCAAATGATTTTTTAAAATTTAGTCACTTAATATCTGACTTGGAGTGCTCGATTTAGTTGCATGTGTCCCAGGTTCATTGCTACAGAATCCTGGAGTTCTCTGTGTAGCTTTTATTTCAATACAGTGGGCAATTTGGGAGCTCAAAGCACACTTTCTCGTTGTTTACACAGTCCTCATTACTGAGCTTTAACAGTATTTTGGATATTTAAATTATTCTATATGTTTAGGCTATAGCTTATGTTCTGAACATAACATCGTAAAACAACGTTTTGTATACCTAATAAAGGCTCTCAAGTAGCACTGTATGTTCTTTTTGTAAATATATACTCTATTAAATACCTTATGAAATATTTAATGACCATCCCCTGTGGTAACTGAATTGTTTTTAACTCAAATTCTTGGGGTCTTTTTCTACTCTTCAAAGATACTATTTAAATCAAAGTGCTGGGAAGCCAGCCACACACTAAAGTAGAAGCTATCTTCAGTACCTGGATGTTCCACCATCTCCTCTTTTCTTGCGGGTGACACATACATGTGATTCAGCTCTTGTTTCTACCTCTGATTGTAATTCCATAAAAGGGCTAAAGATGGAATATCATAAAACACCGTTTCATTGAATTAAGGCAATTAAAGATGAAGGTGTATTTGTTGTTCAAATTCATAAGAATGGGTATAAATTTTTTATCAGAAAGTTGGGGTTTTTTTGTGTTTTTGTTTGTTTGTTTTTTGATGCTTCTAAACCTGAACGTCTTTTCCCAGGAACTTTGGGAGACATATGGAGCCAGGTCTTCATGCCTTGTAGAAAATATTACCTTTTTTCCCAGGCTTATGCATCTCTGGAGAACTACTTGGTCACTTCTTCAGCTAGACTCCTAATCGCACAAAGTCAGAGGCTCCTCTCACACCATGTTATACTTATTCTCACACTGTGATTTCAGCACACCAGACATTCCAGGTTCAGGGCAATGTAGAGAATTCAGAAGGTTCCAAGGGCAAAGACCTTCAAGGGCCCAGGTATGAGGAGCCAGCCCAGAGTGTGTGGACAGCCAACACTCTGAGGGCACCGTGGTATACAGGAGGACGGCGCTCTTTCTCCCCGCCTAATGTCCTCCAAAGAAAACTTTCTTTTCTTTCCACTTAATCTAACTCACCACCAAGACAGACTCTGGCTGATAAATTCCTTGAGCAGTATCCGTGAGGCATGGAGTCCGAATGACCAGAAAAGTTTACCTCTCTTTCTGCATGAAGAAGATGTGAAAAAGTACATCAATCTCTATTTTAAATGCCCTGTAGGAACTTACTTCTCTGAAACACTATATATACAGGGGGGGACCCAAAAAACCCAGAATTTAATTATAAAAAATTGTGTATTTATTCTTACATGTTTAAACTTCAGTCACCTTCAAAGTACTCTCCATTTGATGTAATATACCTATCGAGATTTTTTTCCACTGCTCAGAATAATTTTTGAATTCATTGATGTTGATGCCTTTTAGTGCTTCTGCTATTTTTTGTTTCCCGTTGAGGACTTTTAATCATCTGGGGAAACAAACGAAAGTCACTCGGGGGAGATCAGATGAATAGGGAGGGTGGGGCACAGGGGTCCTGCCATTTCTGGTCAAAAACTGCTGAACCCTCAGCGCCATTTTGGCAGGTGTGCTCACAAATCGCCCATCATGAAATAGGCAAATGCGCTGAAAGATCTTCAAAAAAATTTCACTGAAGCTGAATGCAGCCTCCCACAGTAATGCCAGCTGGCACGCTGGCACAGGTAGTTCCTAGAACCCTCACCTAGTGGGGGAAGCCCACCCTCCAGAAGATATTCTGGGTTTCTTAAGGTCCCTCCTGGTACACTGTGATGACTTCTTGTGTTGATTTTTATATTCAAAATTTTATACATTGATTTAATTTCAGAGAATGAACGTACATTTATTTTTATGAATAAAAATGCAGATACAAAAAGAAAGAAATATTTATGTTGGCAAAATAAAACGAGACTTTAAAACAATACAAATAACTTAAAAATACCTTTGATACTGAAGAAAAATGGGATTATTCTGTTTGTCATGAATTATATATAAGTCAAAGGTTTATAAGTGTCAAAATAAGCTTATAACGATTCAGTTATCTTTGTCATTTCTCCTGTAGCAAGAAGCAAGAAACTCAAGCAATCTGAAAAAACTGATATTGTGGGATCTGTATTTTAAAAAGTAAAATATCTACCCACTGATATTATGGAGTCTCCATTTCATAAAGTAAACTGTTTACCCACTGATATTGTGGAGCCTATATTTTATAAGGTACAGTGTTTACCCACAAAGGCAGTTTACATATTTTCCATTAACAATACTCTCAGGCGTTTGTTAATTCTATTGTAGGCTGCCTCAGAGCAACCAAAAGAAACTACTTGTCGTCCTCCATTCTATCAGAAGCCATGCAAAGTTTTCCTAGTTTATATGATGCAGTAATATTTGTAATGTAGATGGTTATTTCCACTTGAGGTCAAAATGTGGTAACAATAGAAAATTAGACATTTGGCAGAAATCCCAGGTTTTAAGCTTGCAGAAACAGAAGAACTGTTTGATCACTGGTAAGTTGGAAAAAAAAAACACCCCAAAACTTCGTCTTTAGCTATATTAAAATATCTTTGCAAATTAGCAATTTGTTATTGGTAGTGAAGTTGATGGAATGTCTTACTCTAAACTAAAATTTAATAGTTCAGATGGAAAGCCTAGATTAGAGGGAACAAAGCAATTAAAACTGTATGCAAGTCGTCCCAGGAGACATGTGCTGTACATGGCAGCTTGTCTGGAGTTCTCTTTGGAAATGCTCTCTGTCCGGATGCTCCCACACTCCACGTGGGCCCCGTGCCAGTTGCACACCACATCCGAGCAAAGAGAAGGCATGTGAACTCCATAGCTCAACGTGGCTTTCCCAAATCCAAACTCTGCGCGGTCAGTAAGAAGGGGGAAGGAGCTTGTGGCTGCACAAAGCACATCTCGTAAACCATTTCATGGCATTTAAAACAAACGTTAAATATATTAACTGCTACATTTACATCTGTTTATCCTTTCAGGTGCTACTGTTGGAGGGTGTGCAGGTGGTTCTCTCCATAGAGATACCCAGACAAGGGTGCTCAGGTGTGAGCAGGCTGAGCACTGGCCAGGGCTGTGGGACCTGAAGGACGGGACTCCTTGTTCAATTCAAACAAGGCGCTGTACCGGCTAGCGGCAGCCTTCTCCTTTCTCCTAATTCGACCCATGCACCACAAAAGGATTGGCAACAATGCATACCAGCATTTCCCTGTGCAAATGCCAACAACTTATTTCCCCCTCACATCACACGTTTGGTGGAATAAGTTAATAACTTATTAAATAATAACTTCTTAAATTAAGTGAATAAGTTAGCCACTGAACAACTCTGAGATTTACAAGAATCGGTAATTTTAGAGAGGACACTTTCAGGCTCTGTCCTCAGCTGTGAATGCAGGTGACTGGCATCAAGGCAATAATCACAAAGACCAGGAAGAGCTGGGCTTTTTAAGTGCTACTCAGGGGCTGGAATAGAAGACCTTCATGAAGCTGTCCTTTAGGAACCCAAAATGCCTGAATGACAACCCCAGTGAACATCTTCTCCTCTGTCTTGCTGCAGGTCATTAAAAGTCCATCTCCTCTCTGGGCTAAGATGTATATTCTCAATGGGAGCACTATTGCCCCCAAGCAGGCAAAAACTGATTCTCGGGGGTAGAAAAAAATTACTATACATATACGGATATCCCATAAAAGGATATTTTGCTGATTTAGTATTAACATTTCATGGGGAAAGAGATTAGGAAAAGCTGCCTGTAAAGGCTCGTGGGGGAAGGAGGGTACAATGATGAAAACAGGTTGAAAAACCATCGGGTTCAGACATTGTCCTCAGAAAAGTTCTATCAAGATTATGTTATCAGTAATAAGCACAGAATCAAATAACTGGCCAGCAGTTATTGCAAAAACACATGCAGCTTTCTATATGAGCTGCTATAAGAGAGCCAGAGAGATACAAAATGTGGTTCCTTTTTCTAAAGCGCTCGTATGTGTATGGATTAGCTGGATAAAGAGGATCTAACACACGATAAATAGTTGCTGAGAAGGATCGCAACACCTGAATATATACAACTATTCAAAATACGGGATGGGGCAAAAGTAGGCTTACAGTTGTTCATATGGAAAATTGTACAATAATCAATAAATAATAATAGAAGAATGAACTCGGTGTTTCACAAACTCACAACTGTAAACCTACTTTTGCCCCACCCTGTATTTTAATAATATGAAACAGTTTATGAAAAGGGCTAAATAATTGTACGAACAATAAGGTCCAGGGTAGCTCAAAGGCAAGAAAGGTTAGGGTGGTGATCAGGGAGGGTTTCGTACAGCAAATGGGATTTGAACTAGACCCTAAAAGACAGGAGGGGTTTGACTCAATAGAGAAGAGATGGGAAAACACCCGATCGAGAAAGTAGAATTAGGACTAGGGACTTGCATCAGAGCATAGAGTGAGACCTTCAAGCCCAGAAGGAAAATAAAGTCTCAAAGGATCGAGGAGAGAGTTTAGAGACCCAAGCCAAGTTTTGGCCAGTTTGATGGTTGCACTGGGACCTTCTTCTTCTTCTTTTCCATAAAAAACATTTTTATGATAGCAATCTTACTGGATGTGAAGTGGCATCTTGTGTGTGTTTTTTTTTAATTTTACATTTTTTATTTAGTAAAATACACATACCATAAAATTTACCATTTTAATCATTTTAATAGTGTACAGTTTCCGTGGCATTCCATACATCCACATTACTGTGCCACCATCAGAGCCATCGGCCTCCAGAACGTTCTCACCATCCCATACCAAAATTCTTTGCCCATGAAATAACGACTGCCCCTTCCCCTCTTTGCCCAAGCCCTGCTAACCACTGTTCCTTATTGTCTCTATGTACGTGACTTTTTTAGGTACTTCATATAAGTGGAATCAAACAATATTTATCCTTTTGTGTCTAGTTCATTTCATTCAGTATAATGTCTTCAAAGTTCATCCATGTTGTAGCACGTGTCAGAAATCTATTACTTTTTAAGGCTGAATAATATTCCATTGTATCACACTCTTCCTTCTTGTTCCAACTTTGCTGGTAACTGAAGCTGAGAGACTAAAAGTACAGGCATCCTCTCAAAGACCTTGGAATACTATAGTCATGGGGAGGCCAGATTACTCCAGGTTAAGCCAGTCACTGAGAAGACCCTCTAAACAAGGGTAGATAAAAAGGCTCCCAAGAAAACACCCCTTCATCCCTGACTGGTATGGCTTAGTTGGTTGGGTGTCATCATCCTGCAAAGCAAAAGGTCACCAGTTTGATCCCTGGTCAGGGCACAGGCCTGGGTTGCGAGTTCGGTCCTGGTCAGAGTGTGTATGAGAAGCAGCCGATCGGTATTTCTCTCTCACATCGATGTTTCTCTCCCTCTCTTTCTCCATACCTTTCCCTTCTCTCGAAAAATAAAGAAATAAAATCTTTAAAAAAGAAAAACAAAGGAAGCGCCCCTTCAGAGAGGGAGAGTGATGCAGAGCAGAGCACACAGCGCTTGACAGAGCAGCAAACCGCATCCCTGGCTTCAGGAGGGGCGCGCTCCCAGAAGGGCTGCAGAGGGGCAGCTACCACAGTGACCGCGGAAGGCCAGGGAGTCCTGAGGGTTTAGGCAAGGAGAAGAAACTGTATCCCTGGAAATAAAACCAGGGAGTGTCTTGGTCAAATACCACTGTTATTTTGATTCCAGGGACTCAAGGGGACAAAAGAAGCATTTTTGATCCAGCTCAGACTTACAAGACGGGTTAAGAAAAAAAGCTAAAAGGTAGAAGATAAGGTGGTTATTGTGGCATGGTGACAGAAAGAAAAGAGGCAATAGGACATACTATTACTTCTACAGGTAGATCGGTTAACTACTGCTGTATAACAAACCAGCCCAACATTCAGTGGCATAAAATAGCAATATATTATTTCTTGTGAATCTATGAGTTGCCCGGAGAATTCTGCTCACTGGGCCACATTTGACTGATCGCTGCTGGGCTCGCTTATGAGTCATCTGTGGTGTGGGATGACATCTCCTAAGAGGACTTGAGTCTACATGTGGTTTTCTTCTCCAGCGAGCTGGTCAGGGTTCTTCTCATGGTGATGGTGGAGGTCTAGCAGAGTGATCACAAGCAGTGAAAGGCTTCCTGAGGCCTGGGCTTGAAACTGGTACGTGATGATTTCTACCATGTTCTTTGGGACAAAGAAAGTCATGAGTCCAGCCCAGATTCAAAAAAATAGACTCTAAATCCTCATGGAAGGGGCTTTACGTTTCAAAGGGAGTGAATACAGAGAGGGACGGGAAATTTGAGCATTTTTTGCAAGCTATTTTCTGCAGAAGGGAAAATGTATTGAATAGTAAGGCTTCAAATTTACGAATTATATGTGCAAGAAAAAAATCCTGTTTCTTCTTCTTCTTTTTTTTAGTCTTATCTTCCCCATGAGACTCCTGCTCTAAGTATAAATCTCGGGTTAAGAAAACTTAAACTTCAAGTGTCTTAGTCTCCCTGTTTTAAAGTCACTCTACAGTAACTCAGTCTCTTTTTGTGTGTTTTTAAAAAGATTTTATTTATTTATTTTTAGGGACAGTGGAAGGGAGTGAGAGGGAGAGGGAGAGAAACATTGATGTGAAAGAGAAATATCTATCAGCTGCCTCCTACATGCCCCCAACTGGGGACCTGGCCTGCAAACAAGGCATGTGCCCTATTGGGGGATCGAACAGGTAACTTTTTGGTTTGCGGAATGACTCCCAGCTAAGCCACACCAGTCAGGGCTTAATCTCCTTTTGAAAGCTGCTTTATCCTTCAAGTTCTCTCTCTCCCCCTCTTCCTCCCAAAGATGGCATCTCATTGTTAGCAAAGCTCATGTGACATCATGGCAATGGGGTAGAAAAGACTTGGAGTCGCGTAGAAATGAACTAAATGTTCATTGACAGAAAAATAAAGAAAAAATGTATAACGGAATATTATTCTGCCCTTAAAAAGGACTTTCCTCATTCTCTCAGTTCAAACGCTTCTATATCACATTGCTTTTCTACCCTGGGGGAAAATTTCAAAGCCTACCCATCACAGGCAGGAGATAAATCTTCCTTATACCATGCAGAAAATTCTGTGTATGAGTTGGCCAAACTTGGATATGACACCTACGGGACAACTAGAAATTAGGCATGGCTAGGGATAAAATACATCATTTTAACATGCTCCCTCCAAAGAGAACATTTAAAAATAAGAAAAAGAGCGTAATCAAAGGTGATTGCAAAGTTTTCTACCTTTGTGACTGGGAGAATTTGGGGGTCCATCCTGCCTGAACTGGAAGCAATTAAAAAATTATTTGAAATGTCTACATGAAGATGCATAACTGAAATTCAGGGGAGAGGTTTGAAAAAGAGAAGTAGACTCAAGGCTCATGTGTATTAACAGGCTCATAGGCCAAAAAGTTCAGCACTGAATGAGATGTCCCAGGAATAGGACACTGACGGGCTCCATGTGTGGGGAGGTCAGAGAGGTGGATGATCTCTAAAGAGCCGCAATCAGAGGAGTAAGAGATGCGCCACTAAATAGTAACTTGGGGGCAGGGGCCCTGCCTTTGTGATCTTTGTTTCGCTAATGCACACAGGTACCTGCCATGGTAGTGGGCACTCAGTACCGTGTTTAAAAGAAAGACTTAATGGAAACAAGGAAGGCAGGCAGGAAAGAAGGAGGAAATACTGAACCGGGACAGGGTAATGCCAGGATAGCCGGGTATGGCAGACAGGACGATGGTCACCTGAAGATGCCCGTGTCTCAGTCCCTGGAACCTGTAAACATGTTACCTCACATGGGAAAGGGGACAAAGGTTACAGCTCAGAGATGCAAAGATTATTTTGTATTACCCGAGTGAGTCCAATCTAATCACATGAGACCTTTCAAGCAAAAGAGTGGGTCAGAGAGATGCGACAGGAGAGGGACTCTGTTCTCTGTGGCTGGTTTAGCAGATGGAGCTAAGAAATAAGCTAAGAAACACAGTGGCCTCTAGAAGCTGGGACCAGCTTTCCACTGATAGCAGTAAAGCTTGGACCTCAGCCCTTCAATTACCAGGAACTGTTTGTTGGTCAACCAACAACTAACCCCACAAGCAGGCGATGAATTCTCCCCTAGAGCCTCCCGAAGAGAACGCAGTCTGCAGTCCCCTTAATGTTATTCTGATGAAACTAGTACCAGACTTCTATCCTACAGAGCTGTGTAATAAATTGTATTACTTTAGTTACTAAGGTTATATTTTATATGTAATGATTAAATATAAATAATAAAATGTATAAAAATTAGGAGTAGTGACTCATTTAAATTCCATATTGAAGCGCAATGTTTTGTTATCACATCAACTATATAATTTATCTGTATAATCTTAGAAACTTAATTTCTCTGGGCCTCAGTTTATTCATTATTAAACACCAGATATAATGCCTTTCCTACTTACAGACAAAGAGCTATACCAGGTTATTTCTTGGAGCCCTTTCCCAGATCCAAAAGCTATGACTCAGACTGTTACTTTTCTTAACACATCCATAGGAACCTTATTGCGGACCTTCCTACTTTGAGACTAGGCAACAATCAAGTAAGAATTGCTGCCCCGTGTAACCAAAGGCTGTGCAGGTACCTGCAGCCCAGGCACTAGGGATAGCAAACAGGGTCCCCCTGAAGCATCACTGTCTACTGCCAGCTGTCATTGTCAGTTGATTGAAGTTGCTAACTGGAGTATTGTGATGAGAAAGATCCTGAGACCAATTCCAGGCTAATAAACCTTGTGTTTCAACATTGCTACCCAAATACAATGACTGTTAGGGGTATAAGGAGGCAGGATGGGGCTATGCGAACCTCATATGTACCATCTCTACAGTGTGTGGTAAGGATGACTAAGAAGGATAAAAAATTACCATTGACATTGCTTGCTATTTCCTGGAGGAGAAAACACCTGCACTGAGCCTTGAAATGGGCAAATTTTGGAAGAGAGGAAGGGGGCAGATTGTGGTGTTATGTCACATAATTTTCATGTGTATGGGGAGGTGAGCAAGGGCTGGCTGGACATGGGTGTTCAAACCATGGACTGGCCCTCTCAACCGCTATGCACCTTCTTCCTACTTGTCTTCACGTACACCAAGACGTCTTGCAACTAGGATTCTGGCTGCGATGACACGCACTGTATTCCATGTAGAAAACTGAAGTGAAGCAATGGCCATTTTCATATCCCTTTTGGTTCTTCACTGCTAGCTGCAGGATATGGAAATGAGTGTGGGGCTTTTCCCCCCTTCAGTCACATTCTAGTGGTTCCTCTCCCTCAACGTCTTTGGTTGAAAGGCAATTAATTGCAGCATTGTTGATGGCATTAGCTTCTAACCCATGGGCTACTGCAATATGTTTTTGAATTAAATCTATCCGGTGACAGCCTAGGAGTTGTCGTAGGCTACCGTGGAGGCCCAGCCTAGATCCTTCATTTGGCCCTTCTGACACGATTGTAAATACCCGATTGCCTGAATTAAATCCCTTGATGTCTAAAATATCTAGGACGGCTTCTGCTTTCTACACTGAACCCCAAACTAGGAGCAGAATGGTCAAAGATGCAGAGGTGGAAAAGTGTTAGTATGATCCAGGAGCAAAGAGGACTTTGGCTTGACTGAAGGAATGGGATTATTTTGGGAGCTCAAGAAGATGGAAGTGAGCTGGATTGATGGGCCGGAGACAGATTCTAGAAGCCTTTCATGCCACAGTGTGGAGTTCAGACTTGACCTCATCACTGGTAAGGCAGAATGAGGTGAGGTTAATGGAGACACTGGAAATAGGAAGACTCATTGGAGGGCTTTCGGTGGGGAGGGCCTAGAATACGGTAGAGAGGCTGTGGGTGAGAAGGAAAGATTAAATACAAGTATATGAGGCAAGATTGAGAGTTGTGCTTAAGATATAAAAAATACAATAGTCCTGCCCTCCAAAGCTCATTTGATTAAAAATACTACTTTGTCACAAAACAGGTATGGCTGTAAATAGGTCAGTCTATATGAACATTAAATATAATTCCAGGACTTATGACTTTAGTTAATAAAAGTGAAAATCTGTATTCTCCTTTGGTTTCTTCCTCTTACAGGCAGGCGGGGGAAGATGTGGTAAAATAATATTAGTCAAAGTTAGACAAACTGGTTTTGATCCATCCACAGTCTTTGTCCGCTGACACTGCTCCCTTTCACTGCTGAATCATTGCAGACAGTGTCCAAGTAAAATATTAATCCCTGAGATTCTGGAATATTGCCCTATCCTGGCAGTATAAACCTAACAGAAGAAAGGCCAAGAGTGAAGAAATGTCCCCAGAGAAGTCCCGCTCCCAAGCCACCAAACTTTCTGCCCTAGTTCCCAGGCCAGTCAACAACTCTCAAGTTATAGGCATTGTCCTTCCCTATCGAGTGTCTTCTATGTCCAAGCACTGAGCCAAGATATTACGTCTGTCATCTCATTTTACTGTTCTGCTAATCTTTATAATAAATGTTTTCTTCATAATACACAGATGAGGAAACTGAGGCTCAGGAAATTTACAAAAATTTTGAGCTATTCATACAACCAATTAATTTCCTCCCTTAAAAGTAGAAATCAGGGTGAATTATGAGATGTAAGAGAAGACAACCAGCTCATTGTCTCCTACCCAGACAGCATGGAATCTCCCAAGTTGGGGATACCATTGGTAAGGCATTTTCTTTGTGAGGTATTTTAGGAAAAAAATGGGGAAAATATCGAGGTCCTTCAATTATCAAGATCGTATAGTCCTAAAGTTTCTATCTCATCCTTTGATTATATGATTTCCTGATTAAGAATTAGGTAATTATCCTCAGACCAAATCAATTCCATTTTTTAAAGAGGGAGTCTTTCAATAACTCCAGATTATGTATCAACCAACATTCACAAAACCTAGACTAACTGATTCTTATTAATTGTCATAATAATTATGTAAATGGAAAGGAGAAAAAAGTAGAATTCCTAAGTGAACTGGAATTTTCTTACATGTCCGGCCTTCCAAAACAGTGATTAGTCACTATTCATCTTTACATCTAATTTTTTTAGGCTTAAAAATGTCAAAGAACTTAAGAAAATTTCAGCCACTGCCTGGTTCTATAATATTGTCTAAGCTTCTCTTATTATCCTCCTTGGTAAAAAAAAACAAAAAAAAAACCACTAAGTTTCACTGGGTCCCAGGGGTGTTGGACAAACTAATTAATAGCTAAAACATGCTTTCAAATGCAGAATGCTATATCTGTATATGCTAACTTTTTTTCCCAGTAATCATGCTAATACCTTATTCATTTCCCTGGTAATTGTATAGCGCCATCATTGTAATATAATGATGTGTACCATGCAAAAGTGAGGTGAGATGATCTAATGATATCAAGATGAAATGCTGTCAGTGTAAGTCTATAAAGATAGTATAACACTGTCAAAAATGAAAGGAAATTATGGCATTGTAAGTTCTACTACCATTAAAAGATGTTAGAAGGAAAGGGTTCCACAATCTGGGGCAATGTCTGTTATGACAGATGTGCTCAAGCAACGAAAAAGTCAAACTGGCATTCCTTACCTAATTTTCTTTATCCACAGACTTTTCATTAAAATTCTCTGTTAATATCCTACTTGAATGTCTTCAAGCCCAAAATAGGATTATGATTCTCAAAAGAAGTTTGTGTCTGAACTATTGATTTTTCTTTGGGTCTATGGTCCAGCAGTTATTGTGCTCAATGGTCATTTCCTTGGCTAGGGCGGGGAGCACATTTTAAAAGTTTTGTGAAAGGTAATCATCCTCAAAGCTTTCCTCGTTGAAGAAACCTTGGCGGTAAGAGTGATATCTTTGTTACACATGGCACATCTCATGGAAGAAAATCAAAACAGCCATCCTCCCAGTCCAGTGCTCTGCTTCACCACACCAAGTTGCTTCTCTCCTGGAGTCTGGAGTGACCTTTCCAAGTGGTCCGTGACTCACCACAGCAAACTGGTCACACAACATGGTTATCACACCAGCAACTTTGTTCTGAAACTCAGCGACCCTCTGTAATCATCACATATAGCTTTGAATGACTTTTGTTTGTTTCACAGAGTTGAACTTACCAGTAGAAAATGAAGTTTTACCATTATTAAATATGTTTAGATTCTGAATACCTTCTGAAAAAAGCAGTCAGAAGTGCTTTAACCAATGGCAGCGCTGCTGGAGCATGTGGCTTTGTGCATTTGGATGTCTGGGTCTAGTTCCGCCACTTACTGCTTGGTGAACTTGGATAACTTTATCTGTGCCTCAGTTACCTCATCTATAAGATGGGAGTCATAATAGCATCAATTTCACCAAGTTGTGAGGATTAAGTGGAACGCTCTATAAACACTCAAAGATTATTTGCTAATATCATCTTCCCTCTCCCATGTTTAGATTGGTCTCTCTTAGAGTTGTAGATGTTATCGACCAAAATAAATAAATATGGCACAAGGAATATAAAGAATCAAAGAAGGAAAAAGGAAAAAAATACAGCCCTTTACTTAATGCCTGGTCAGTTTAGGCACAGGCATTTTTCCTCCCCTTAGAGCAGATTTTGGAAAGTCTTAGGGGGTTCCAAGCCAAAAGGAAAACAAACTTCTCAGTATACTTTCATGCATTTGGGAGCTTCGGGTTTCAGTCCTCTAAAGTTCTCTACTATGTGGGGGATTCAAATTAAGTGATTTAAAAAATATAGAGGTGTGACTTCTGCCAAGACTATTTAAAAGAATAATCAAAATGGAATGAGGACCCTGGCCAGGTGGCTCAGTTGTTGGAGTGTCGTCCCATCCACCAAAAGACTGTGGGTTCGATTCCTGATCAGGACACATACCTAGGTTGGAAATACATCCTCAAATCATGGTTTGACTAGGACTATTCCAGCTTCTGCCTGTTGTCTTAAGGTAATTATTAACATTCACTTTCAAAAGTGTCCTGGTTTGAAATACACAATATATGGTCATCCTACACATACCTTTGAAAAGGAACTGAAAATGCTGCCAGCAAATTCTACAGATAGATATGTGAGATACATATGTGAATGTGAACACAGGTCAGGAGTTGTGGAGGGTGGTGGAAATAGAGGAAAATGGTGAAACAGGATCTCTGGTTCAGTCTTGTGTGGGTTGGTCATCAGTTAGTTCCAGGGACCAAACGCTCACTGACATTTAACCTCAGTTATGAAATTAAGCTTTTTATTAGAGAAACTTCTTTTGAATTTTTGGGGGGGCTCTGATGCTAAGGATCTGCCAGATATACATCATATCTCAATTCACTTCCTTAAGTTGTGGATGTTAACATCCAGCAATTGGATCCCAAAGAAAAGTGAGATTCAGTACAGTGAAAGGAGGTTGTTGATGTAAACGCACCTTACAACGAAAAGGTTTATTGCATGTGTCCTTAGGCCGGTATGCAAGGAAAAGGAGAGAAGAAACAGCGATGTTATTCTGCAATCTACAGAGCCATAGTTCTTTGCTTTCATTTTCCACAGGGAATAGGATTTCTGGTTTGGGAGATTCCCCACGCAGTAAACCTGCTAACCATGGGAGCATAATTAAGGCTCTCACATTCCTCAGCATAAGTGGGACAACCATGGCACCTCCTTATAGGCTGTTGTAAAGATGAAATGAAGTCACATACATAAAACAATTAGCACGTAGTAAATGCCTAATAAATGCTGTTTGTTTTTTATTTTAAAAGAGGAGCAAATTTGCTTCGGTCTATGACCAAATTTCATGTGTGTGCGCCTGCAGATAGCATTTTAACCATGGGAAGTTTTGACTAATCTTAGGTAACCGTACGGTTTGATGCAGTGTATGGCAGATAGGAAGGTATGAAGTCAGGATTCTCATTGCCGTCCCTACCTTTCAAGAATATCGCAAGGGGAAGTATTAAATTATATGAGAACCCTTCGGGATTTTTAAAAAAGTTTAAAACTCTAAGCAAGTTCAAGGTATTATTATGAAAGTGGACTCTCGGGGCCTCAGTTTATAGGTGCTCAAGGAAAACCTTTTATTCAAAACAAATGTATTTGCAAGTGGATAGTATTTCTAAAGATCTAAAGAAAATCATTAGCTGTGGTTCCTACCTTTGCTATCTCCCTCTGGTTCAACCACCTGGAGTGTGGAGTGTGGCCTTCCATGGGCATGGAGTTGCTGAGCCAGGCAGCTCCCTTTCTCAGGTACCCACTAGCCTACAGGGACTGGGGCAGGAGCTTAGGCAAGTCCATTGGTCAGCCTCCCATGCCCATGGAGAGAGTAAGGATGGCGAGAATGGCTCTAGGGGAGAAAGATAGAGCCAGCCGGGTAGGGAGCGATGGCGGTCACACAAGAGCCAGCAATTGCATGCCCGAATATTCCTAGCCATAGTGCAGGATGAGAGGGGCACTCACTGGGCACTATTCACACCGGCCCTCAAAGGCGAGGTGCTTGAATCCCAACAGAAGAGGCTGGCAGGCAGTGCCAGCCCATTGCAGCTCACACCGTCCAAGAACGGATGCGGTAGGAGCACCAGCATGGAATAAGAACAAGGTCAAATTAAATGAAAGGCAAATATATAAAAGTTGAAGACCACCCCTAACAACCTGACATAGCTACTTCTCAAGGCTACTGTGAAAGTAGAAGTGAATTATATTTGAAATCCCTTTGGGAAAAACCATTTAAAGGTCTATAAAATTTGCAAAAGACATGCCAAATGTTTTCCATGAGACTATGAAGTGGAATGGAGTCCAACAACATATTGGAAAAACTTAGAGAACATTTTTTCCTAAACTGTGATATTTAGGGCCATGTTGGATTTTAATAACCCTAGTAAAGGAGGTCACAACGAAGAGAACTGTCATTAGCACCTTGTACTCCATTCATTCCAACTTCTCTGGGAAGTACTCCCCAAAAGACAGTCTTTGGGTGGACAAGATCTTTTTCCTAAATGCCACACCAATAATTATTCTAATTCAGAGAGAGCAGGATGGTTATTAATGTCTGGCTGTTTCTTTTTGTTTTCTGTTCCTCTGTTTCTCTTCTAACCTTTTCCATTGTTCTTGTAAGTTAGGGAAAAATTACCAGGTGATTTTAATTACTAGATACTCCCCACCTCAGTTCTACACCTAATTGACTGACTTGAGACATAATTCTATTACAAATATTATCATTGTAGCAAAGGTGATCTTTTCAGTTCATCTTTTTCCCAATGCTAAAAAAATTCCCCTATTCCTCCCCACCCCCAAGTTTACTCTGCAGGTGAACTACCAGAGACCTAGCACAGTTACTCCGTAACATGACTCTGAAGTGTCTAAAACTCTTAAACAGCAAGTGTGAAAAAGCTGTAAAACAGTACAGCCCTGAAGCAGCGAGAAACTCAAGTAACAAAGGAGGTGATGGAGAAGTGTAGGGGAAGGATAGTACGCCCACAGTATATTCTGAAATGTTTCCTCATATAAATACAGCTACTCTCACCTCTACCTGTTATTTACTTCATTTGTTAATTTCTACTTTCGCTTTTTTACTTTCGAGAGGATTTAATGCAATGTGTGTATATATTCTGTGGCTAGCTGAAGTCCAGAGTTTCATGAAGAGAAGTATCTTTTCTTACGAGATTCCTGAAATTTGTCAGGAAAGTTCCAGATGATGTCCATGTCCCCGTTGTATTTTATTTTTTCTATTGAGGTATAATTGATACACAGCATTATATTAGTTTCAGGTGTACAGCATAATAATTTGATATTTGTATATAGTGTACAATGATCCCTCACCACGAGTCTAATTAACATCTACCACCACAAAGAGTTACAATTCTTTTCTTGTGATGAGAACTTTTAAGATATTAGCAATTTTAAAATATGCAATACAGTGTTATTAACTTTAGTCACCATGCTATACAGGGTCTGGCACAAATAATGCCCTTTATTAATTACAAAACCTCTTATTACAAAATCATAAGCATGTAATTCTGTGATATAACAATATCACACTCAAGAACACCATATGACATTTTATGTGAATGTTCAAATTAAAACTATAAATTATTACACCCATATTATTACCCTACCAACCACACTCAAGCAGGCATTACTTCTGCCGGGCCCTGTAGATTACATCCCCATAACTTATTTTTTTTTAATTGGAACTTTGTACCTTTTGATCACCATTTCATCTACACCCACACCCCAAAAACTGATTTCAGATTGACATCAGTGCATGTAGACAACCTGCTTGCAAAGTGAGGTCCATTGAAGGGTTTCAACAGCAACTACTGTTTCTTGATTTCTTAAGTAACCAATCAAAATGCATACATCAGTTGGGGGTAAAACTGTGAAAACCCACTCAAACCACTGGGGACATGAAGTCAATACCCAAAATTGTAAACCAGGATGCAGCAATAAATTATATAAATGTAAATGTTTATAATACTTTGCTAAATGCACCGTCTAAGAATCTGCTATGTTGAGACCGTCACATAAAACTGAAGACTTCATGTTGCAAAGGCGATCTTTGCGTTGACTGCCCACGGGCTCTGTAAGTTGACTACTACTGAGATTCTGGGTGCAAGTAGAGAGCAATGAATCTTTTCTGCCCACAATTTTAAAAAGTGACTGCATTGCCATGTGAGCTACACTTCACTTGGAAAGCTATTGACTTTTCCTTTCTGTTGTCTTAATTTTCTTCTGCAGGAACACAGAGGGATGCAAGTCCAGGTGGGCACTGTGCCTTTGACTGATTACACTATGAAACACGGCAGGGAAGCTTCTTATCTCAGGCTGGGGTTGCCTGTTTAAGAACCTTTTTCTTTATAAAAGGTATAAGGTAGTAAACACAGCTGTAGAAAGGGTTTTATATTTTCTTGCTGTTTGTTTTAATCTATTAAAATGATATAATTAAGGCAGAGTGCAAAAAATGTCTATAAAATTATCCTAACAGCCCGTGTGCATATGTATGTTGTAGGCCAAGTTTCACCCGGCTCACAGTGTTTGAATAATCTGAATGGATTTGACTTTAGAAGTGGTTTTTTTACATCTTTGCATACAGTGTTGTCAGATCATAAAAATACAGTGGCTTAGGATCAATGAACTTTAAAATTTTAAATTGATCTTGTAATTAGGATGTTATTAAAGATGACTTAAGCTCCACTCTTGCTATTTCCTGGCCAGAGTTGGATCATTGCTCTGAATTCCTGTCTGCCAATTATTTTTCTTTTAACTCCACAAGGGGTATTTTTTAAATTGGAATATTTATACATCTTTAAGGAGAATAAAGATTTTGTAAATAGTATCACAGCCAAACCTTCCTTTCAAGGAGATGAAATCTGAGTTTAGGATGAAGAATATGCCTCAATTTCAGTTTGCAAAGACATATAATAATATAATCCCATTTATTTCCTACTTAGATGAACTTGAAGTGTTTTCAGCTGTGGTATACTAAATTCGTCTCATGGAGAATAGATTTGAGTGGATACTTAAGGCCTTTTCCTAGCCAGTTATGTTTAAGTTAAATCAATAAACACATTTTAATGTCTTAATTATGAAAACAAAATGTGCAGAAATCTGTGATCTGCGCTATCATTTGGAAATAAACCGAAAAATCCTATTAGGTTAGAATTAAGTGGAAAATAGTTTCCCCCTCTGGGGATTTTTTTTATTTATTCAGAATATTTATATAATTGCCTGCTAGTGAATCTTTTGAGATTGCTTTATTGAAGAAGTTCTTTAACTCCAAACACATTTTTCTTGAGGACAAGGGGGTACCGTTATTAATCTCGGCATGGAAGGAATCTTTCTTTCTATTTACCCTTTCCCTACCCTCCCTCCCTGGATGAGCTCATTGTCAATTTACACAGGCTCCAAAGCATTTGGCTTGGGCCTACGTTAGTTCAGCCTCAAGTGCATGGGAAGAATTTTAAACCTAGGTGGGGAATTAAAGAGAATTTGCTAACTCAGAGAATGAACCACCCCTGAATGTCAGCTCCAAGCTAGTGCACCTTGTTCTCTGTTGAAAGATGCAAAGGCCATTGAGCTGAGTTGCCAAAACCAATGACCAACAATTTGTGATATTTTTGAAAGCCTTCACCACTTTTGTAATCCTCAGTCCTATCTTTTCATCTCATCCCAATTCATGAAAATGTGTTTCTTTTAGACAAACATCAAATTGAATATTTCAGGGCTGTTACCTTAGGTTACTAAATGGTCTTAGCGCCTTAGCACAAAGAAAAATGAAGCCCCATTGTAAATAAAATGATTGCTCAGATCTATATCCACAAAATGTCTGACAAAACCAGCTTTGTGTTTGAGATCTGAGATGAAAAGTGCTTTTAGATGGATCCTGATCAGTAAGGACATAATAACAGAGAACTGCTCGGAGAGCATTGTTTCCCACTGGACAGATAAAGAAATGGATAAAGCATTGCAAATAAAAAGTAAAGTAAACAGCCCAAGAGTAGGACTTATTTTTTTAAAAAGGCAGACCACTGATAAAACTTCTAAGGCCAAGAAGCATTATTTATATCAAGTTTGCATATATAATGGTAGTATTGTGTTCTGGGATCCTTTATCTATCTGACTTATGTGTATATGATTGATGTGTACAATGTTTTAAATAAAGGAAACAGTAGTTTCCATAGCAAAAAGATCTTAAGTTCATAAATTAAATATTTTCAGGTGCACTGATTTGTCTGAGCTTCAAGCCCAAAGGAAAGGGCGTTCTACTTTTGGCACAACTCTGAGTACATAGGTTTCCAGATTGGGCCAGAGGGAGAACACTGAGCTAATGCAGTTGTTAAAATTCTCTCTCTTCCCTGCTTTCCAAGGCATTCTCCCTGCAGTCAGGTGGTACTGTCTTTCCAATTTATGTGAGTGATGACTCCCCCGCAGCCTCTCTCCAGCACCTCATCTTTCTAGAGCAGGGTCAGCTTCCTTAGACCTCTCTAGGAACAAGGGTCATCCTCGACTGGTTTCACTCACCATAGAGATTGAACAGGGCAAGTTATTCCCCCCAAATCGCCAGATTTCTGCTGAGACCCAGAAAGAGGTGATATTCTGGGAGGGGGAAGGAAGAGTAGAAATATGTAACGAGTAAACAAAAGGAAGAAAAGATCATGGAAGTGGAGAGAAAGATCTGCTAAAAGAAAGGAGAAGGAAATCCACGCAGCAGTGGACTCAAACCCCTAGGACCAGCCGGTGTCGCCAGACCGGTTAACTGAGCTTGGGAAAAAGTTTGCCGTTTGCGCGCTGTTTCTCTAGGACACTGGGTGGCGCTCGTGGTAAACACTTGCACTTCTTTCAAGGTCCGTTTCTCCACCACCGCCCACCACACACCCTACCCCCGCCCCTTGCAAATTTTGGCTACCAGGAGAAGAAATTACTCACATTAGTCCTACGTGTCGCAGTGGGGAGCGCACCTCTGAAGAAGTTTGATGTTGCGGGGCCGTTTCTCCACGGCTGAGCCCTTCGGTGGGTTTTGAAAGAAGCCACAGCTACGGTCCATGGGCCTTAAGACAAAGTTCCAGGCCTTGGTGTCAGAACCACTCACAGTACCAGCAAAATTTACTACCTTGAGAGTCGGAACATCCAGCGCGCGTGCGCCCAGAGCGTGGGTCCGCAGCAGCGGCCAGACCTGGGAGCGGCAGGCGGTCGAGCCACAGTGACTATAACGTGCAATGAAATGGAACTGCGTTGTGATAAGACTCCAGCTCCTTTTAACTTAGCACTCTCCTTTAAGGAAAAGGGGAAAGTGGGGTCCACTTAGTAAAGAAGTAGGACAAAGTGAAAAAGTCGAGGCTCTGGACCTTCCGAGACACACCCAGGTTTGGAAGTCTCACCCAGCAGCGAGCGGCCTTCGCACAAGTGGCTCCAGTCTGGCTTGAGGGCCAACACTAGAAATTGAAACAAAGAAGCTGACTAAATCCTTCCCTTCCGCCCCGCTCCTTTTTGTCCTGTGCAAAATGTGGGAGAGAATGTCTTTTTTTGACGGAGGGATAAGCCCCATTTAGCAAAGTCAAGACTAACTGAACGTTGTAACACTGTGTTCTCCACCAGACCCCAAACTCCTGAATTTTGCCCAAAGTCTACAGCTTCCAATCCCACTCTGGTTGGAATCTGCCTTCTCAGCAACGTCTAAACACATTGCTAGAACTCCCTAGTTAACATAACCTTATTGACCTTATTTCCCTTCACGTAGTAACTTTTAAATCTGTAAGAAATAAAAAGTGCCTGGAGTGAAGTGACCAGTGGAAGGCTTGCCTTTGATGGGAGGTGCTTTGAACCCTCCCTGGCATTGCTTTGGGGATGCGATTTGTGTAATTAAAAAGCAGGATGTGCTTAAGGTGACTCGATGGGCTCTGAGAACTTTGTCAGAGCAGAAGCCAGGACTGCAAACCCAAAGGGGTTGGCAGTGTTTCCCGATGCTCTGTAGTTCTATATCTAGGGGGTGGACAGCAGTGTCAAAATCCACAGCGTGGAGTAAGGATGGCAGCTGAGGCTCTGTTTTCCCGGAGTCGGTCTCAGAGAAGTCAAAGGCCACTCAGGCCTCAAGCAGAAGACTTTGTCAGGTAGGGGAGGGCACTGAGAGACCCTGTGACGAACCCCTTCTTTGCCCTGTGCACACCCGTGTTGAGGTTGCCCCCAAAGGCAATGCGACAATAGCTGTGGTTTTACAGAGCCCGGAGAGCAGAGAGACAGGGAACACATGCACATGTGGCTACTCTCTGCTTTGATGTTCTGGAGCTAGGCTGGCACCCTGCCCCACGTTCCTGGTCCCCAGCTCTGCCCTGCCAGCCTATTTTGGGCCAGAGTAGCTCCACAGCCAAAGTAAGGCTAACCTAACATTAGGCACAACTAATGTAGACACCTCCTTTTTCAGTTGGGGTGGAGGGAATGATGAGAGGCCAGATGGTCCCAGCTAGGATGTTTGGTGGAGTTCCCAGGTTCCTGGACTCAGACAATCTGGAGGAAGATTTTGAGAAGGTCCAAAGCAAGATCCAGTTCCTGGACTTGTCCATTTCAGGTGAATGAAAAGGGGGAGCAGTAGACTGACTTATGTTAAATTTCTACATTCCCAGCTGGATCACCATTGGAGCAAGAGTCACATGTCATGAAAGCAAACTCTGGACCATCAATGCCCAGTGTTTGATTCCTGAGCCTTTTGTCCCTTTGCATACAAGCTAAGATGTTTTCAAGGCAGGAAATAAAAGGACATAAGGTACAGGAGCTCAGACCTGGGAAATGGAAAGGCAGGCCCTTGGGTACCATGTTAATAAGCTGGGAGGGGGAAATCCATGGGCTTTACCCAACTTCCCAAAGGGCTTTTATCCCTGTATGTTTCCCAGTCTTGGGATTCCCATTCACTCGGTTTGTTGGAATGACAGGTCATATGCGAACCATCATTTTTCCAGGAGTCTTTGGCTACTGAACACGGTTACAGACCCTTTATTCCAATGGTATCCAAATAGATGAGAACACTGCCTGCTCTTTTTGGGGACCAGCAATTTGGGTGTCATTAAGTTATTTGTGCTTAGGGCAGTAATATTTTAAATTCATTGTAGGGATTCAGGGTTGCAGGAATTCTTTCTGCCATTAGCTGCTGAATGAACAGCATGCATTCTTAAGCATTCTTATCCAGCCCTTTTCTGAGAAATATTCATCTCAAGCAAAGGAAGTGCTTGTGGCAAATTTGTCTCTTCCCCCAAACTGCAAACTTTCAACACATATAAATTACAACTTGACTCCCAGCACCCCAATAAAAATAATGTTCTCTGTCCCTTCTCGCCATCAGCCCACATGCCTGATTCCCCATTTTAATATTAGTGTTCAATTCCACATTCACCCCTGGTGAAGCCCACGGGGGCGAGACGGTGGGGAGCAAGGAAAGACGGACGCCGACCTCACTCCCAAAACATGTGCACTTTCCAAGGCTGCTGATTGGAACACATTGTCTCCAAACATTGCAAAGCTGGTGTTGGGGCTTCTGCGTTTTCTTTGGTGCTCGCTGAAAGCAGACTAACTTAGACCTCCCCCCGCCCCTTCCCCAACAAGGAACAACACAGGCGCGCGCGGGCACACACACACACTCACACACACACACTT
Organism: Mormoops blainvillei; assembly: GCA_004026545.1. Classification (NCBI taxonomy): domain Eukaryota; kingdom Metazoa; phylum Chordata; class Mammalia; order Chiroptera; family Mormoopidae; genus Mormoops; species Mormoops blainvillei. Next base: position 46,178 of record PVJD01008025.1, on the reverse strand, counting down.
CCCCCTCCCTCCATTTTTTTTCCCTCTTTTTTTTTTTTTTTTTTTAAGCAATGCTTTGTTGTGTTAAAACTAGTTGGACGAGTTAGGGTGTTGCTGCTGCTCTGGAGGCCCTGGCCAATGGAACCCGATCCACCCCGCTGTGCGTAAGCGCGCAATTAAGGATTTAACCAAGGCTGTGCTGCGCCTCAGTCAGCAGTCAGCCTGCCGGAGACCGAGCCTCCAAGACTCCCAGCCTCCTCCTCGCCGCCGCCGCCGCCTCCTCCCTCTCTCCTCCTCCTCTTCTTCCTCCTCCTCCCTCGCTCCCACAGCCATGTCTGCTTAGACCAGAGCGGCTCCACAGCCAACTCAGGCAGCAGTCGCCGCCACAACAGCAAGGACAGCCGCCGCCTCCTGGGAGCGATGACAGGAGTGTTTGACAGAAGGGTTCCCAGCATCCGATCCGGCGACTTCCAAGCTCCTTTCCAGACGTCCGCAGCCATGCACCATCCGTCTCAGGAATCGCCAACTTTGCCCGAGTCGTCGGCCACCGATTCCGACTACTACAGCCCCACGGGGGCAGCCCCTCACGGCTACTGCTCTCCTACCTCGGCTTCCTATGGCAAAGCGCTCAGCCCCTACCAGTACCAGTACCATGGCGTGAACGGCTCTGCCGGCAGTTACCCCGCCAAAGCTTACGCCGACTACAGCTACGCCAGCCCCTACCACCAGTACGGCGGAGCCTACAACCGCGTGCCGAACGCGACCAGCCAGCCAGGTATCAGAGTGGGAGCTAGATCCAGGGGGAGCCAGGGTTCTGGAGGGGCCAGGTGGGGTGGGAGACTGGAGCCCTGCCATCCACTGCAGTGGGGGCGCATCTGGCAGAAGGGAGTGGAGGCCTGGACCCTACAACCGGGAGAGGTTCCCGGGTCAGCACTTAAGGGCTTCTTAGCATGAGAAACCTTTGGGAGTTCGGACCCAGGTCTCTTCCCTCTGGCATCGTGGGAGGGGGGGTTTGCTGGGAGGGGAGCTCTATCGCCAGATTCCCAGTTTGCCTGGTCAGGAAGCCATCTAGGCTGGAAAAGTGGATAGGGGTGGAGAGAAGAAAGAATCTAGCAGCCCTGGTGGCGTTTGCTTAATAAAGGGGAGGTTAGTTTTTGGAATTTTTGGTAAGCGTGCTTGGTTGGTGCGGGTGGGAGTGGAAAGCTGCCTCAAAGGCAGGCTCCGTCGGGATTCGTCTGAGTAGAGCCACGAGCCAGCGTCGTGTCGGAGCCCAGAACGCTCCGGGTGGAGGGTGGGGGGAGCTGGGGAACTGTAGCCCGCCCGAGGAAGAGAGCACCGAGAGCCTTGCGGTTTATCCAAGGTATTGCCAAAAAAACAAAAAAGTCGTTTAAAGTTAAAGGAAGGTTGCTGAAGGTTCACGTTATTGGGGCGATTTTTTTTCTGTGAGTGCCTAAAATTTGTCTTACTCCTCCACACCTCCTCCTTTTTCGACTGTCTTGAAACTTAGGTAGAGGGTTTAGGAGGGTTGGTGAGCTTGGGCGGTAAGAGGGAGGGATGAGGTCCCCTTGGCGAGGTTTTGCTGGTCAGGTTTGATCTCTTCCCACCAGCACATTAATAATCCTGCTAATATTAGCATCCCCTACTCTGGCAGAATCCAGACCACAGCCCTCATCCTCCACCCTTCCTCTCCCAGGAGCCGGCCACAAACACACACACGCACATGCACACACACACACACCCGCGCGCGCGCGCACACACACACACACACACACACACCCCAAGGAGAGGTTCTCCGCCCCTTCCAGAGATGGGTACTTTTGATAAAGTGGGAAAGGGGACTTGTGGCTTCAGGGCACCTTTGTCAAACACGTGTTCAGAAAGTCTTTTTCCCGTTTATAATCAGGATTTTGAGAAATTCGTCCTGACCTGCCGCCCCTTTCCTACGAAAACGCCCCACAACCGATTCCTTTTCAATGTGTGACTCTTGCTAAACTTCAAGAAAGAGCCTAGGGATAGGATGTCTTCATTCCTTTCAGTGTCTCTATATTTCCTGCATAAGTGAAAGATTTTTTTCTCTTTTGACCAAGAACTTATTAAGTCTATTTGTAAAAGAAACCAGACACATCTGTGCCCTTACAGATCTGCAGGGAGATTATGGGGGCTGCATAATCGGCCCTCTGTCTGTGGCGGCCGGGAGGGCTTGCTGCTGAATTGAAGGAGCATAGTTTACTTGTGGGTCTTTGAACTTTGGAGCCCTCGGTTAGCGTCTTCCCTACCCATGCGTCTGGCCTCTGCGGGCGCCCCAACTGACGCTGATGGGGGGAGTCACAGCCCTCAAAACTCAGGGAGGGGCTGGCCATAATTATCCCAGAAACGCGCGAGGAGCACAGGGTGGGCATAAAAACATGTCCGGGTGAAGCAGAAAACGTTACAACGGCAAGATCCAGGAGGCCAAGAAGGGAACTGTGCTGTCCAACGCCCTTAACACAAGCCCTCGAGACCTGAATGAACAGAGTAGGAATGAATTTGAGACTGACTACCTGGCCTTTCCATGATTTGGGGGAGGGGCATATGTCTCTGGGTCCTGAGAAGCAAAGTTGGTGATATGGAGAAACAGAGTGAAGAGTGCCTGGTAAGAAACTCCAGGACTGTATTCGAGGGTTCTGCAAAAGCGCCATTGTCTGTCGACAAGCTATAACCGGTTCTGTTTTGATTATTTAGAGAAAGAAGTGGCCGAGCCCGAGGTGAGGATGGTGAATGGCAAACCAAAGAAAGTTCGTAAACCCAGGACTATTTATTCCAGCTTTCAGCTGGCTGCGTTACAGAGAAGGTTTCAGAAGACTCAGTACCTCGCCCTGCCGGAACGCGCCGAGCTGGCCGCCTCGCTGGGACTGACGCAAACACAGGTAAATCAGGCCATGGTCGGGCAAGAGCCCCGCCTGGGCTGCATGCCTGGCTAGGCCACGCGGTTCCGTCCCCGCGGGCTGGAGCCGATCGGATAGCACCTGCGGGAAACTCACAGAAAACCACCTTGCGTCCTTCCCTTCATAAGTCTGACCCGGTGTCGCTGCCATGCGACGGTGGGGACGGGATGGAGACGTCGATCATCCCGGGATGTCCCAGCTTCCAGGCTCTGGGGCGACGGGCAAACTTCTAAGATTGGAAACAAGGGGGAGGGTTACTTCTAGGACGCTCTCGCAGCCTGGAAAAATTGTCTAGTGTTCTGCACAATGCAGCGCCTCTCGGGCCAGCAGGGCCCGTTGGCCTCGTGATGGTCTCAGACCGAGTGAAGGCCGAGGACTTCGCCTCGGGCCGGAAAAGCTGAGGGGGTCACTCCATGCTGCTGCAGCATGAGGGTCGTAGGACTGGGCGGGGGGGGGGGGCGCTGTTGTATATCAGAATATTCCTTTGGAAGAACCCATTCCCTTTACGCCCACTCCAACTCCTGTAGAAGAATAAAGAATGTTCGAGTCACGGCCCAGAGCTGCAGGCGGATTCTGACCTTACTCTGGGGCTGAGGAGGGGGTGAAGGGAGTGGGGCAGGGTATTGGGCGATTAATACTTGCTTGAACTCGCGATCGTATAGTCGGCTCCACTATCCTCGCGCGCTGCGCTCTGGCCATTGTTTCGGAGACTCTACAGGCGCTGCGTTCCGCGCGCACTGCGTGGGCCTACACGTGTGCGCAAGCCACCCGGGACACTCGCCGCCCCCCACCCCCGCCCCTCGCCTTCAGCCCAAACAAAAGACAACAGCCTTAGGGTCGTGCCCTCCCAGCTGCTGGGGCGTGCGGATCCCGCCAGGGCGCCCTCTGGGGCCGGAGATCCAGCCTGTGCCCCAGGCCCACTCTCTTGACTATAGTCTGAGAGCTGCGGGGAGACGCCAGGGCGAGGCCGCGGGGGGCCGAAGATGCCTCTGAGTGTCCTGGTAACGTATGCCTTTGTTCCCCTACCCAGGTGAAAATCTGGTTTCAGAACAAAAGATCCAAGATCAAGAAGATCATGAAAAACGGGGAGATGCCCCCGGAGCACAGCCCCAGCTCCAGCGACCCCATGGCGTGTAACTCGCCGCAGTCTCCGGCGGTGTGGGAGCCCCAGGGCTCGTCCCGCTCCCTCAGCCACCACCCTCATGCCCACCCTCCGACCTCCAACCAGTCCCCCGCGTCCAGCTACCTGGAGAACTCGGCTTCCTGGTATCCGAGCGCAGCCAGCTCAATCAATTCCCACCTGCCGCCGCCTGGCTCCTTGCAGCACCCGCTGGCGCTAGCCTCCGGGACACTCTATTAGACTGGCCGCTTTCCCTTGCTCTCTTTTTTGGGACTACTGTGTTTTGATGCTTTAGAAAATCATAAAGAAAAGAATTCTTATGGGAAAGCTTGGAAAACGGAAACAAAAAGGATTCATGTGTAAAGCTTTTTTTTTTTTTTTGCATGTAAGTTATTGCATTTCAAAGGACCCCGTCCTCCCCTTTTTTTACAGACACTTTTTTGCGCAACTGTGGACACTATCAATGGTGCCTTGAAATCTATGACCTCAACTTTTCAAAAGACTTTTTTCAATGTTGTTTTAACCATGTAAATAAGTGTAGATAGAGGATTTAAACTGTATATTCTGGATAAATAAAATTATTTCGACCATGAAAGCAAAACGATTCTTAAAAATACTTCTCTGCCCTCTTATAATGGGCTAGTGACGTTTTATCAGGCAATTAAAGGAAGACAAGGTTTGCAGAGACCCAATAAGGCCAAAAGGAAACAAACTGGGAGCTGCACAGATGCAGAACTTTACATGGTATATGCTGGATGCTGCTTTATATGTCTACATGCATATGTTGCCTGTTTATATATATATATATATTTAGGTGTGTGTTTGCCTAACCACAAAAATGTTTAGATAATTTTAAGTTTAACCCCAAATTGTTTCAGGTAGAAAGTAATGATGGAATACAAATAGGGCCCTCCTATCCTGTGTGTAAGTAAGGAGTAGAAATCCCTCAATAACGACTCTGAATTCTAAGTTCAAAGCAATTATGGTGGAGAGCTGCCCCCCCATCAGCCTCTGTGTATTGCCAGTGCAATTAGACAAATTACACTCCCTTCAAAGGGAGCTTCCAGAGATGAGAATTTTTTTTTTTAAAGCACAAGAAATTTCCCCTCCTATTACATTTTTTTAACATCTGAAATGTTTGCAGTATGGCAGATGGTAGTGCCTTGGACTCCTTGGTGTATGATTATAAATTTATCTGAGCTCTTTTAGAGAGAAGGACGTATCACAGGACTTGAAAACAATGATGGGCCTAACTCAGCAGGCCAAGCAGCGCGTGTGGGGGACATTCTTCCTTTGCCAAGAGAGAGAATTGTGGGGTGGAGGAAAGAAGTGAAAGCATTGTGGCCCCGTGTTGATTTCATTTCCATTTTGTGTGAGATAGTATTCTAAATATATATGAATATATATATATAATCTTTTCTTTCCATTCTCTTTACCACTCTCTGGTTTTTTTAAAAAGGAGCTCCTTCTGTTTTGCTTTTACATAAAACAGTGACGAAGCAGGTTCCAAACTATGGGAACTTGAATCTGTTTGCAAGGATTTCTCCTTTGTGAAGGCTTCTTTGGGGCAGAGGAAGGACTTGCTGCAGCCTTGGCCTGAGTCCCGTCCTTCTCCCCTACCCCTGCATACAGACATCAATAGAGTCACCGGACCTACAGCCGGGGTCTATGGCTGAGCTCCCATCTAAATTGTAGGAGTCTTTTTGACTGTCATTTAGTCTGCCTGCCTCTGTTTCCTTGAGATACCAAGGGAAATTGTATGTTGGAAATTACAAGATGCAGGAGATATATTTTACAGCTAGGAAGTCGGCAGCAATAAATGTGACAAAAGAGTCTTTTTAAAAGGGGGGTGGTTGGAGATTAGAACATAAAAAATTGCATCCTGTCATCCGAGGATCTCTGAGAAGGTTCTTCCAGGCTTAGGAGAAGACACCTGAAAAGGCATGCTGTGTGTCCCGCAGGGAATTTACCTGTGTATTTACTTCTGTATTCTCCCCACCGCCCCCCTTTTCTTTCCTTATTTTCCCATCTCCTCAATTTTTCTTCCCCTTTCCTTTCCCGCCTGCCAGTTTGGACCAGCTTGGGCTTTAGGGGGATTTTGGCGGGTCTTTAGGCAACACCCTACCTGGGCCCGGGTCAGCTTACCAACCACTACCAGGGCTGTGGACCCCTCCTTCTTTCCCACCCCTAAAACCTGAGCGGCCGCTTCTCCTTTCAAAGATAACCCCCCCCCACCTTAGTTTCTCCCCAGCTGTCCTTTCTCGAAAGAAGTTCTGGGTAGCGACGCACTGGGGGGTGGGGGGAGCAATATGAAGCCCCACTTTGTTTTGTGCGCTGGCAGAGACTGGGAGAGCGAGGGGGAAAAGTGGAGGGCTCTGTTTCCTGCTTTTCTTTCTTTGCTTGTAAGGATTTCGGGAGTTTCCATTACACGGAAAACCATAGCTTTCTGTCTAGGGAATCCGGCCGGGAGAAACCCTGCGACCGCGGGCTGCGAGGGTCTGCTTTCCCCCACGCCGGGCGCCTCTCTCCGCCCCTCCGCCCCGGTGTCTGCTTAAAAAAGTTGGAGGGGGCGCACCCACGGTACACCTCTAACATTTCCTACCTGATGGCTGCCTGAGAGTGGCAAGAATGTGCTTGGGACATACTCTCTCCCTTTCTGCACATAGAGAGGGCAGATATTTTTCCAGCCGTCCTGTCATCCTCCCACCTTCATTCCTGGCTTTGAAACGGGGATCCCTTCATATCACTCCGAATCACCCGGGGCGGTCAAGCTGAGGGAACGGCTAGTTTGGACTTTTCCCAGAAAAGGAGAGAGAAACTCTTCTTTAATGGCCACCCTTCCACCCCCAGCCTTGACGCTGCTTGTTGTTAAGGCCACTAAAGCCTCGTTGCGACGCGGGCAAGCAGAACGCCGCCGTGCGCAGCCTTGGTTTCAGGATTCTTTCCCTTGTGCTAACCTCACTTATTCCACTCGCAATGGCCTCTTCTCTCGCGCGGTTTTTTTTTTTAACTTGGTCTGGGAGCCGTGGACAAAAATATTCTGCCAAACCAGTCTGTAGCGGGTTTTCCCTGGCACCATGGGGATTCTCCCGAGGGAACTTAACTCCCTGCAGTCCTGCGTTCAAGGATGTAAAAATAACAGATCCTCAGCAAAGTCTAAAAATATCTGTGTGATGTTCCTCTCCCTTGCACTCCCCCCACCCTCCCTCTTTCTCTCCATTGTTTACTTCTATATCTAATATAAACGTACACCACTTCCCAGCATATCCCTTGGTCTGCCCGACCCCACTTTCCCGGACCTCTGCCTTCCTCTTCCGGTGCCCACTAGCCCAGCTCTTAGTCTAGTGCTCCCAAGATGTCCATCCCACTCCAAGAGTTCATTTTCTTTTTTGTGGGCCTCTTCACACACCCTCACACTCCCCAAATCCCCTCTCATCTTCAGGCCCCCTCACAAAGCCCACAAAACCAAAGGGGCCCAGAATATCCTCGCCCTCGGACCCTCCTGTAAAAGATCAGATAAATTAGCCTTTGTTTGAGGCTAAGCAGATTTCTGCCCCCCTTTTTTCCTGGCGGCCACCTCCTTGTGGAACGGGGGGCGGCCTGGGCAGCCGAGAGAAGCCGCATTCCTGTGGGTGCCAGGCGGCTCCAGTGCTGAGCCACAGGGCCTGAGACACACACAGAGGAACCCGCAGACCTCGGTGCCCTTGATCTCGCGCTCTCTCCCCCTCTCGTTGGGTCACCCACCCGGGAGCCTTTCCACCCACACGCTGATCCACCCAGGTCTGGGCTTCGGACAGGAGCGTGCTGACCCGCGCACCAGCACACGCACACACCCTCTCCTGGTGACATAGGCCAGGCCAGGATCTCCCCGCCTATGCCAATCTTCTGTTTCCCGCCCCTTATCCCACAATCCAAGACGCGCCGGCTGGCCTCCTTTGGCTCCTTTGATCCCACCGGACGCCGCACGGCTCGCGGAGTACTGGCCCCGCGGTCCTGGGAGTCGCCCACAGCGCACCGAGAGCAGGCGGCGCTCGCCTCCTCCGGGCGCGCCCTCCGGTTTACTCCGGACTTGACACTAGTCGGTCTCCTGAGCTCCCTAGCCCGAAGCGCAAGGGATGCCTCCTGGAACATTGCCCCTTGCCCCCTACCCTCCACTCTGAACTTTCTTTTATTCTAGGAGAGGGACTTTTAGGGCTACCCCACCACCACCACCCTTTCCGCCCCATCCCCGTAACCTCTTGGATCGCGCACCTCCCCCTGGCCATTGGGATCTCGCCAACCCCCAACTCTCCAGCCCTCCCCGAGGCACGCCTTGAGGGCAGACGCCCTCCCGCACTTCTGGGAAGCGCGCCACGCCGGCGGATCCGCCTGTGGTCACCCCTCTTCTCCACCCTTAAGCACCCCCTCCCACGCGGCTGGGTGGAGGCTCCCGCCTCCCGGGATCTTGGGGAGGGGGCTCTGCTGCTTGCTCCAGCCCTCCGCTCGCGTTCCCAGGTAGCCCGCGGTCTTTTCACACTGTGCTTGGTTTTTTCAGAGTCACAGCGAACTCTGGGCCTCCAAAACAGCCCAAATAGCGGTAGCACATACGGGATTGGCTAAATATTTTTCTACGCAGCCCTGCCCCCGACCCCAGTCCCATCCGCGTTTTCTTTTGCGTCTGACAAACTAAGTTTCCTCGCGGCACTGGGCAGAAAGTATAGGTCGTTGCTACTGCAGGAGGGGCTTGAGTAGCAAGCTGGGGGAGCCTTCCCTTTCAAGCACCCAGGGTTGCCGGCTGTAATGTAATAACCTGTTTTATAGGTCGAGCTCTAACCGTGAAGATAGGAACCAGGGGAATTTACATGAATCTCTCTTTAAAGGAGCGGGGAGTCCTGTTTTGCAGCAATTAAATGTTTCTGCTCTTTTGTTCGCTGGGACTTCATATTACTTCTGATTTATGGGGATCCGAAGGAGTCTCTTTGCCAAAAGCGCATGTATTATTGAGTCTGTTCCACATCCTAAACCAAGATTTATATAAAACCGTGAAATACCACACATTACGACCTTTCGCCACAGGAAGGAAAAAATGGCTCATAACATCATTCTCCTCTCTCTCTCTGTCTCTCTCTCTCCCCCAGTTCAGTAATGATTCTCTCTATCACATCTCCACTATACAGAATTTCATGTACTTTTTTTAAAGTCAGCGTGGATGGAGGGCAGTAAGCAGTTCACAAACTAATTTGTTTTAAAGCATTTTTTTTCTTGCAAAGGTGAGAAGACAGAAACCTGCCAATGGAAGCTTATTGTTATCCAAAGACTATTTCTGCCACTTGCCTTTTGCAAGGTGGCTGAAGAGGGGTGGGAGAAGAGGCAGGATATGAACTCCACTTTCTATAAAAAGGAGTTCATCTATAAACAGGGGTCACTATACAGGGACATTTCATTTTTGCCCTTAAATTCACAGAAACTAGGAAACCTGCTTGCCACCCTGTGGGGTGGCTTGGGCTGGGCAGTCCCCTGGTCTGTGAGGTGGCTGGGTGAGGAAGAATCATTGCACAGTGTCCTAGCAGCTGGAAAAAAAAATGCCCAGGAAATACTCTGTGCCCATGGGGGGGAAACTGAGCTCCTGAGGCTATCAGGGCTTTAGGTATCCCTGACCAGGATATCCCCACTAGGACGTCCCCACTAGGAAAAAGAACTAAACTCCAGAAGTCTCAGCCAGGGCAGGGTCCACCCTCCTGGAGGCAACAGCTGGAGCCTGGCATTCACTTTTACTATGGGACCAGCATGGTAACCCCAAACACTCTCCACACTCTCTTGCTCTAACCCTCCAGCTTCCTTTCTCATTAGTCCCTCCATATTGTAAGGAGACTCACCTTACAATATGGTGTTTTACAACCATATCTAGGGGCAGAGACAGTCGTTCGCCAATAATACTGGACTTTCTGGAATCCAGAAAGAAGCACATCAGTAATTTGTAGTAAAAGAAGCAGCTGGGTAGGCTTATGGGGTGGGGGGGTTGTTAATTAATAAAAGTTAATAATAGGATTAGAACCAGTAGCCAGTCAGGCAGAGTGGAGGAGACAGCTTCCCAGCCAGGCTTTATTTAATTAGCAGCAATTAATATATTTTCTGCTAATATCCTTTAGGACTCTCAATGACTTGTTCCCTGTGAAAGAGAATGGAGATGGAGCGCAGGAACACTTACATTCACCTGGGGCATTTTGTGCTCGCTACTGGCAAGAGATATTGCAAATTCATTTAAGAAAATGTTCATAAAAAAGTGACAGGCATTCTGAGGCTGCCTTGGTGAAAACAATGGCGAAACTGACAAGTGTTCTTGGCTTGGGGGAGGGGCACTTTTCTTTTAAACAAGGAAATGCTTTAGGAGAGAGGGGAGGGGGGAAGACAAGGGTTTAAAAAAAAAAAGAAAAAGAAAAATTATTTCAGACTCCAGGCAACAGTGGATGCAGCAGCCCTTGCAAACACATCAGCCCTGCAAGTTTTGAAGATTTGGACATGTAATGCTTCAGACCACTGATTTGCTATTTTCTTAATTCCCACTCTTCTTTTTCCATATGAATCAAACAGTCTTTTGTCCCTCAGGGTTTGATTTGATCGCTACTGTTCACATTTCACTTTTGTATTTTCCTCTTCCTATACCATTACTCATTGAGTGCCCTGTGAAATTACAATCGTACATTTTCAACTCAGCAACCCATTTGCAGTGCAAAAATAGGGTCTAAATAATGGCTGAATTAGCCCTACTGGACAGTTTCAGATGTAACACTCTGTAATAATTATATTGCAGGCTGGATTAGGATGCTATTATCATAATCTGGACGTTTACAATTATCTGTAATTTGCAAAGATGCGCCAGGTCTTGATTACAGCAGTTTTTTTTTTTTTTTTTTTTGTATCACGCTAACCATCACTAAACAGTGACAGTAATAACAGCTAATTTTGCTGGCAATATAAGAGGTGCTGGGGTGTGCAAACAATTTCACACCTGGATGTGCTCACTCAACCAAGAATATAGAGAAAGAGCTTCTGCCCCGAGACTCAGAAAAATATTCTCCTCTGCTTCTGTTCAGTATAGATTTCTAGACCCTGATCATTGCTTAAGAGATATTCACTGGGGGTAAGTTTTTATTTCTTTCATACTTCAAGGCATAGTTCATATTTCTCCTCTCACACTCTCCAAGCTATATGTGCTGTTGTAATTCATTACAGACTGCAACTTTGCTTTAGAGATTTTTCAATTGTGACCTTTTATTCCCCTTTAACAGTAAAAGGGGTGTCATTCTGGTGAGTAAAATATTCAGGTGAGAACGGGATCCTTAAGAACTCCATTTATCTTTTTTGCCTTCTGTGCTGTTGATGTGTTTGGTGCAGCTTATGCCTGGAGACTGCGGAGAGGACCGAGCTTCTGTAAGGTGTGGAGGGAGAGGGTGGGTGATTCCAAGCTATAATCTCTTTGTAAATTGTTACTCAAACCTAGTACTAGGCGAATCCACTGGGGTCTTTATGTGTGGCGATGGTTTTAAGTTTGGGGGCATTGAGAGAGCAAATGGAGCTGGAAATAGTGCTCCTTTACTAACACAGGAATGCGGACATTTGCAACGGCAGGTGTAGTCTAACCTCTAGGTTGCATAATCCCTTAGACATCCTCCACTTGGGAGAAATTTCAGGAATAGCTGGCCTCTGAAACCCTTCAGGGCTGCTTTGCAGGGTCTTTGCCTCAACCTGGGGAGACAGGGTGGGGGGTGGCGGAGGAAGGGGCGGGATGCCTCTGGTAGAGCTATTTCCCGCGGGGCCGAATGCTGCGACCTTGGGGTTGGTGGGGCATGATTGGTTAAGAGGCAGGACCGAGCTTCGGGGCCCAGGAATCGGACTGATATAGGAACACACGGAGGAAGACTCTCGAAGGAAGCAGTGTTCTATCTATAGATGACGCTGTTTCCTGACTCTGTAGACGCTGGAAGCAGCTAGAAATGTTAAGAGCAGGAGCCTGAGAAATCTTTGGCTCCCTCACTCAAGTGTAGAAAGGCCTTTCTCCTGCGGCGGCGGGAACCTTTGGACTAAATTGTGTCAAAAGATAATGAGATGCTTATTGGCACCGGGGAGAAAATTTCCCCCTCACACTCACCGCCCGCAGCTATTGTTCTCTTTCTTTTTTTACATGGGAAATATGGTCAGAACGAGGCTCTAGGACTCGAACTCCTGTGAAGTGCGAACGTGGGGAGGCGTAGGAGGCAGCGCAACTGGGTGCTGCCTTTTGCCCACGCCCCTCCTACCAATCCCTCTCTCGGGAATCAGTTTACGGGGTCAATACTTTCTAAAGAGCGAAAATATTAACCCTTGAGGTTCAGAGAACCCAGGAAGCCCAGTTTCCAAGGAGAGATATGGTGAGGATCCCTTGGCAGAATTTGTTTAATTGAACTCATATTAAGAGATTGATACAAGGCGCATCATGACAACACCTCTAATGTGTTAAAATGCATTTGCTGGGTTTCAGAATTGAATGTACTCACAGTGGTTTGGCATGAGTCTGGTGGATTTTTTTAAAAGAAAAATTAGTGTTGGTTTCGATGTATGGTAGCTTTCTCTCTAACGTAATTTAAATAATTCAGCAAAGCCCCACTACCAGCTGTACTTCTGCAGCCTCTTCCATTCTTTTCAGCATTATAATTTTGGTTAATTTTCAATTTTAGGTCCTACGTCTCTGCAATTTGTGTATGAATAACAGAATAATTTCCCTCTTTTGTTTCGCCTTTCCTGTTCCTGAATCTAAATAAAGATGGCTTTTTAGTATTAAAAGTGGAAGAAAATTACAGGTAATTATCTTTGACGGTAAAAACGCTGTAATCAGCGGGCTACATGAAAAATTACTCTAATTATGGCTGCATTTAAGAGAATGGAAAAAAACCTTCTTGTGGATAAAAACCTTAAATTGTCCCCAATGTCTGCTTCAAATTGGATGGCACTGCAGCTGGAGGCTTTGTTCAGAATTGATCCTGGGGAGCTACGAACCCAAAGTTTCACAGTAGGAAGGGGGAAAAAAGAAAAGAAAACATTTTTCCTAATGTAACAATGCGAATGCTAGAAAATGACAAGACTGATCGGTTTTAAACCATTCTGAAGACTGACTGAGCGTGGAAGTTCCTCAACAAAAAAAGGAACGGGTATATTGGTAAGTAGTCTTTGCTTTGTGTCTAATTATAGTGACTGTCCTTTTGCACGACTGTATGTCGCTGTCATTATATGGCGCACTCTGAGTATCTCTATTGACTTCTGATAAATGGCTCAGTGGTTTCAAGGTTCATAATTTGAAGGATGCCCAGGTCTGTAGCCATTAATTCTCGCAGTATGGGGCTTCCTGCCTGTATGACGAAAGGACTTTTCATTTCCATTATTTCTAAGCTTTCCACAAGATCGGAGGATGTATTTCATCCAGGAGCGTGCTTTCTCCTCTCGCTAGCTTGCGAAGAATTGTAAACATTAAGTAGTTGTAATCATGCATTTACTTTCTGTTCTTTTCTCTTATTCTTTCCTCTTTCTTTCTTTTTTTTTTGTTAAAAACTGCTTCCAAAGAAAGATAAATACAGCTGTATTACTTTAGCTAAGAAAAGGGAGAGAATACTCAGTTTCAGCACTAGAAACTACTGGATGTCTAAAGGTTGGCAGGGAGTAGATCATTCTATTTTTTTTTAAATAGATGAAATTACAATAAAATCTAATATACAAAAAAAGCTGAGAAAACATCCACGGTTAATGTTAAAGTACTTAAGACAAAGGCTAATGCTGCAAACTGACATCTTTGCAGGCACTTGATGTGTGTGTGTGTGTGTGTGTGTGTATATATATATATATATATATATATATATATATATATATATATCTTCCCATATTAGGAAATGGGAATTCTTTGAAGGATGATAGAAAATATACTGAGAGGGAGGGAGGAGGAGGTGATGAGATAGAGATACATAGAGAGAAATATACAAGACACTTCCAGCATTTTGTGGCTTTTACTCCATATATGAAAGAAGACAAAAACATACAAAGTATATGTACAACTAAAATTCAACAATATATACAGAAATGTTTCTTGATATAAACGTCCCTATTAGCTTAGTGAATGCCACCAATTCACCTAGTAAAGGTGTCAAAGCAATAGAACCATCATTTTGGTTGTTTCCTCTGTCTTTCCTGATTCCAGTTCAGGGTTTGGGGGTGGGGTGGGGAAAGAGTGGTTTTGTCTTGTTTTGAAATCATCATTCTTTGCTCATTGAATTTTGATAAAACATGCAGCTTTCTCTTTGTGGCAACGTTCTAATATTACAGCTGATTTTTCCTTTTTCTTTAGAGAATGGCTGTTATGTGAGGGTTTTTCTTTTCTTTCTTTGTCTTGTTTGTTTTTGTCAGTCTGGGATTGGTAAATAAAAACGTAGGAGTCCGAAATGCTTCTGTTTCATCATGTAATGTCTTAAGTTCATTAAACAAGTAAAAACGCTGCCATGTTTGCGCAGATTCTTCTGGTGGGGGGAAAATGTCTTTTAAAAAAAAAGTTGTTTTGATGGATACTCCCAAAGAGGAGAAGAGGCTCAGAGCCTGGATTCCCAAGGGGTAAGAGAAAATATACTTACAGTGAGGGGTTTCAGGAGCGCTGGCATAGTAACCAGCCTCTCCCTCTCTCCCTCCCTCCCTCCCTCCCTCCCTCTCTCTCTCCCTAAGATACAAGATCAATTACTGAGGCTGCTCGAGGGAAAAGGCAGACGAGGAAAGAAAAAGGAAAAAGGAAAAGAAAGAAGGGAACGAAGGAAAGAAGGAAGGAGGGAGTTAAAGAAAGTGGGGGGAGTGAGAGAGAGAGCGCGCTCCGACGGTCTCGCCAGATATGAGTTCTCCCGAGCCTGCTCCTTCGGCTCGGTGTTTGGCAGCTGCAAGCAGGTCCCGGATCCTCCTTGCCTTGTTCAGACGTTTCCCTAGGGTATCGATTTCCCTCGGACAACTCACATCATCTGTGGTCTCTGCATCGTGTCCTGGTGTGGAGAGGAGTACCAATGCGAATAGCCGGGCATGTAGCTGTTGGGGGGCATACTGACGCCCTTGGCTGAGGCAGAAACGTCCCACACTGGAGGCAGCGCTGGTGAGCGCGGCGACAGGGCCGCTGAGCCTGGGAGAGGGTCGCTCTCATGCGGGTTACTGCCTTGCTTCAGCAGTTTCTTAAACTTAGAGCGTTTGTTCTGAAACCATATCTTCACCTGGAATGAAACGCAGCAGCGATTGTTAGGCTCCAGAACATCCACCCGGTGCCTCAACTTGAGGCTTTGGAAGCAATTCTTTAAAATAATGATGATGATGACGATGATGATGATGCTAAACCCCGCAAATGCCAAGCCCTCAAGTCCCAGCCTTCCTTCACCTCTTTCTAGTCTCCTCTTCCCCTCATCCTACCCACCCATCTACTAGGTATCTTGTCTGGATACCTAAACTCTTCAGCTGGATTCAAACCTAGGTTTAAAACAACAGCATAAATAAGAATAAAATAAAATAAAATAAAAATGAAGGTGAATGAGGGTTCAAAGTCTAAAAAAGTCTTTTTGGATCAAAATCAACTGAATGTACTTTTTCTGATAGTCTGTTTTTAAAAATATATTTACCAACCCCTAAACTTGGCACCTCTATGCATGTACAGTGAGCAAATGGTTATGAACAGATTAAAGCCTGTACATTTATAACCAAATACCCTGAATATCCGTATGCATATATTGCGCCTACCACAGACTGCATGGGGCATCTTTCTCTCTATATAAATATATCCCCTAATCCTGTGGAGATTAGGGATTATACCTCCCTTATTCTGTACTGTACTTTCTATGTTGCTTAGTCAAATTATGGTCAGCAATCATCACATGATTGTTAATGCAGTCACTTAAAGTCAAAGGGCCCCTGAAAATTAAAGGGGAATCAGGAATCTGGGAGAATATCTAAGCTAACATACCGGGTCTCCTTTATTTGAAGAAGGAGATTCTATGGTGCAGCTTCCTTTACCTTTAAAATTCCTTAGCCATGGGAATTTGGTTTTCCAAGAGGAATACAAGTTACTGAGTAGCAGGAATCCCTTCGTTTCAAGCCCCAAATATTTCCAGTGGCAACATGGCAAGAGAAAGCAGGCTGAATTGAAAAGAAGAGCTTAGGAGCATCTGTTCTAAGGCACCACACAATCATTCCCCAGCAAGAGCCTCATAAAACCTGAAGTCCCCTTGCTGAAGATCACCCACCTAACTTGAGGCCTACCACCCCGTGCAGCTAAGTTAATCAGCAAGGACAGAAACCACAGGTGATTGCAGCCTGGCTTTATGACCAGAGTCCTCATATACCTGCCTAAGCCCCTTCCTGTGAAGTCTGAAAGGCCCCATATGTCTTTTAAATTAGTAGGACAGCAGAACTTCACCAACTGTACTTAACTGAGGCTTCACCTGCTGTAATTTGGGGACCATTTCTCTTTGATCTCCTCCTCTGCCATTGCTCCCAAGTGCTGAGCTCTAGGGAGGTAACTCAGTTTGCACCAGCCAGTCATCCGGCATGATTTAACCACTGAGCTTACGGCAATCTTAAGGAAAACTCACTTCACCCATCCCAGGATGAATAGTTGGCACCTTGGTCTCCCTACTAAAGCCTATTGGAGCCTATGACTATCTCCTCTCTTCATTTCACTTCATTCTTTCTACGTCAACAAGCTGAAATCCTTAAGTCTTGGGGCCCACAAAAGGATCCTATGAATATGTATACATATGTATGTACATGTATATATATACATACATGTATAAGTGTATAGGTATACATGCATGTCTTATTCTGCCTCCTGGCCTGAACATTTTTTTCTCTTTCTTTTTCATGTTCTGTTTTGAAACAGGACTCGAATAAATGATGAGCTTGGTCAGCAAAGGACACTAGACTGGGGTGGGGTCGCTGAGGGTTGGGAAGATGTGCAAATCCAATCCAGTATTCAATACCACGTCATTTATTCCAGACTGTGTTGTCCCGGGAAAGTGCGTGTCTGGAGCAAAGGCATTTGTCATTAATCTCCTTCCATCCTTGGTTGACTAGGCCAAGAATTCCTCCTGATGTGCTCCCTGCCCGATCTGCAAGCAGGGTCAGCATTTCAGGGATATTCAGGCTTCTCGGGAATTACCTGTGTTTGTGTCAGTCCTAGGGAAGCTGCCAGTTCAGCTCTCTCGGGAAGGGCCAGGTACTGAGTCTGCTGAAAGCGATGGTTTAAAGCCTGGAGCTGCAGGCTGGAGTAAATGGTCCGAGGCTTCCGAATCTTTTTCCCTTTTCCATTGAACCTGATTTCCCCGTTTTCAATCACTGTGGTTTTTTGTTGATCTAAAAGCAAAGAATACAGAGGAGCAGTCACTCGTGAGACTACTTCTGCAGCATCTCTAAGGATGGCCTGGCCTGAGAAGGGTCTCCCCAAAGACCAGTAAGGGTTTCCTTGAGGCGTCCCTACGCCACCCTGACCTCCCAGGGTTCAGGGTGCCCGGGTGTTCCCAGAGGCTGCAAAAGCTTATCCCGGCTCCTGACTCTGTCACTAACACAGCTCGGTGGCTGGACTGAGGAAGCGCCCTCGGCCCTCCCGCGAGCAGCCTCGCTCTGCCGCAGCAGAGGCGGCGCGGGCCGCTCTCTGGGGCGCGCAGCGCCGTGGGGCTGCTGCTCTCTCCGCGGAGTCCGGCCCCCAGTTCTGGCTTTACAGTGAGTGCCTTAAGCTGTGCTTGAACCACCCTGGTGTTTATGCGGCCAGCTGACTTGGTGTCACTAGCTCCAAGCCTGGTATATCAAGACCCCCGGCGTGTTCGAAATGATTCTGCTGAAAGGAACCAAAACCCCAAACAAAACACAACCAGGCTCTCAGACCAGCTCCGGAGCAGACGGAGCCTTCCACGGCTACTTTGCCTCTCGGGTGCTGAGAACCATCGCCCTAGGCCCTCTGCTTCACCTCCACGAACAAAGGAGCAGCCAACACTATATCGAAAACCCAGAGGGAGGGGTCCCGATCAGGAGTGAGAGTGGCGGGACACCTCAAAGCCCGCAGGAAAGAGCCCAAATGTCACCAGCTTAACCAGAGCCAGAGGCCATGTCACCTTTCCTCCGGGTCACCGAAGCGCACCGGACGACCCATGCAAAGTAGGCCACTGGCTGCCCAGATTGGATTAGGGAGCAAAACATGCTCCCCAGTTCGGCCCCAAAATGTCCCCAGTCCTGCCAAACATGGGTTACAGCCGGGAGGGGAGGAAGAAGGCTAAGGGCGCATAGACCCAGCGGGCTGGAGAGCGCAGTGAGGGCCAACTCGTTGAGAGAAGCCTGAGCCGAGCAGGAGGCGCGGCCCCAGCAGCGCGCGGGAGACTGGGGAGCAAGGCGGGTCGCGCCGCTGGGAAGCCGGGGGTCCGCGGCGGCGCGAAGGGGCCCCGCTGGGCGAGGCCGGCAGGCAGGCGCCAGGCGAGCGGGCGCGCACGAGGCCTGGCCGGGGGCGCGCCGGGCCGCCTGGGGGAGGGTGCCGGCAGAGGCCCGGGCGTTGAGGAAGTGAGCGGGGCGGGCGGGGTGGGGGGCAGCCGGGAGGCGGGAGAAGAGAGCTGCCCCGGCGGCCTCTCACCTGTGTCGTCCCCTCGCGTC
>PVJD01008025.1:0-25000 GCA_004026545.1 Mormoops blainvillei | reverse complement strand
GAGAACTGGACAATTTAGTGGTGCCGCTTTTCCCTGTAACTCCAGAAAAGGTGGCTGCAGATTTAGCAGCTCGGACTCTATTTACATATTGCGCGAAGCTCCGCGGCAGCGGTTTATGCTAATTGATTTACTCAGCTTGCAACCTGGGGTCTCCGGGCTGGGCCAGGCTAGTTTGCCTTTTTTTCTTTCCTTCGTTCTTCAGTTTTAGCAGAAGTGAGGCTCGCTGCCGTAGGTTTTCTCCAGGGTTCCCAGGGCAGCAGCCTTTACTCTCCTCTCCTCCCTCCCTTTCCCGGCCCGCCGCGCTTAACTTCTTGAGCCTCGGGAGCCGGTTCAGTGACTCTGAATTCATTTTTAAGTGGCGTGCCTTGTTTCCCTCCTTTTAACAAGAGGTACACTTTAACACGCGAACTAGTAACCCGATCCACGCGTTTACAAATCAGCAGCGAATTAAAACAACAACAAAAAGCTTCAAGGAAAATGAAAGGTGGGCTGGGTAAGGGGGAGATGTGGGCAGGGTGAGTATATATGTGTGTGTGTGTGAGAAAGAGAAGGTCTCCCCTCCTCTGGAGCGCTCTCCGTACACCCGGCTGCGCGCCGAGCTTGTTTGTAAAGTTCTCAAAGCCAGCAGGTAGATGTGGCAGTTTTATTGCTTTGTACCCTGCAGCTTGCTGTTAACACGGTGAAGGTGGTTCCCCGCCCCCCCATGTGTCTATGTTTCTGTCTTTACGCTCGCAGGTGCACTGCTGTCCTCGCTGGCTTCTCGAGTGGGGCGGGTCGCCACGGGCCGGGGAGGTTCCTGCACCCAGCACCAGATCCAGGCCAGCAATGTCTATTTGCCTTTTTTTTTCTTGTTTGCTTAATGCCCGACCGAAAAAGCTCTGAAGACTGGAATTGTCCGAGCGCAGAGCTGTCATCCGTCCCCCATTTAATGGACGATAAAATTCCAGTATGCATTCTAGAGGAGCAAGGGTGCAGCCTCACCGAGGTAGCAGTTGCATGTAGCGTAAGGTAAAGGTCCTGCAGAGACCTGCGGAGCGACCCAGATTGGGCTCAAACAGTCGGAGACTGGGGAGTGAGGCGAGCGAGGGGTCCCTCCCAGCTTGATAGAGTCTCTGTGCGCTTGCTGGACAGAATCCAAACTGCAGTCTTCATCATCCGGCTTTCTGGCTAGCCTGGGGAATAGCTAGCTAGTGGGAGAGCTAGTCTGGCCCCACACAGTGTGCCAAGGTGTCGAGCTGTGAGTGTCTGCCACGTGTGGCCTCTGCTACCAGCCTGGGCGCAAGGAGTTCGGCGCGCAGTGGCTGTCTGCGGCAGGGGATGCTCCCCACGGTCATTTCTTTCCAGTTGTTCCCAGCACCTCATCTTCGGAGTCCTTCGCCCAGGTCATGAACGGCGGCGGTAATGAGCCTAGACAAGGCGCTTGGAGTCACCCCTGGTTCGTTTTAATCCAGCCCGAACCTCCAGCGCTTCTGCGAGGGGCAAGAATCTCAGATTCTTCAGGGCCTCCGGGCAAAAGCGCGCACCCCAGGGGCTCCAGGCCCCTGCTCCACTCTGGCTGCTACCTGGCCTTGGCTCCTACTACTTTGTTTGGCCTGCTGGGGAACCCAGGCCAACGCTGGGACAGGCAAGGCCTCTAAGTCTTCATCATTCTACATAGAAGTAACCTGGAGGACTCGGAGGCCCAAGGCTCTTGAAGGGCTTGTAGTAAGTGAAGGTCAATTCAGGAAGAAGTTTTAAGAAGCAGGATTTGAGGCCTAAACTGCTTTTTGCTATTTAAGTTATTGAAGTGTTGAGGTTTGTATTTCTGGCCGTCATTGTTATTTAGAGAGAAATCCTCATGGATTGTCGACACAGGAATGTGTCAGTGTGCCCAAGGCCACCATGGAGGAATGAGCTCTTTGGGTGAGCAAATCCCCTGCTGTTCTAGCTATGGCTGGGTATTTGCAGTGCACTCATAGGTCAGGGAATGCGCTGGATGCCCTGCGAGGATTTGCAGCCTCCTCAGGCTGTAGAAGCACATTCAGGCTCAGCAGGGCCTGTCTGGGTTTGGTTGCTAAGTTGGGCTCAGTTATCACGTTAATTCTAAAGAAATTAGACCTGGATAAATAGCCTTTGAATTCAAAGAAATAACTCGGTATTGATTTACATAGCTATGTTAAAAACCCCTCTTCTCAACAGGAGACACTGGTGGAAGAAAAATTCCTGCTAGTATTTTCTCCATTCAGTGTAAAATTCTGTTAATGTATGTGTGTAGGGAAAGGGTGCTTGATATCCTGGAAACCTAGGCACCCTTTTCTCCTCCCTCAACACACACACACACACACACATAACCCTGGGAAAGCCTGGTTGGTGGTGGTGGTGGTGGTGGGGGGGGCATGAGAACTGCCTCTTTAACTTTCTTTGACCAGGCTAGTGATTGTCTTACAGGAGTAGCCAAAAGTATCTATGCAAGAAACATTGAGATTATAGTGTTATTTCCTTTAATGATAAAACTATAATGCCCATGTGAAGAGACTCCCCTCCCAGGTTCCCTAAAATCCATCTAAAAAGTGGGTCCTGTTTACTCCATACCCAGATAGAGGCTCACTGAAGTCTGGGGACAGCATCCCCCTTATCTCTCCAGTTCTGGGTCCCAAGAACAGGAACCCCAAACATGTATGTACCAGCCCACCAGGGCCAGTAATACCTACTGGGGGCTTTACAGACTTTTTAGACTGCCAAATTTGGAGAATATTAACTAAGCATGGTCCAACCTAGAGACTCCTGTATAGGTGTTTTCAAATCTGGAGTCCAGGAGAGTTCTGAAAAAAAATCCAAACAGGTCGTCAAATTCCACACCATTTGCCTTTCTCTGACCCCATTCCCAGGTTGCGTGAATACCCAAAGTGTTCTTAACAGAGGAAGCCAATGTTCTGGGCCTAGATTGGATTCAGGGGGGAAATAACATGTTTCTACCACCCCCAGTTTCAGGATTATATGCAGAAGTCTTCTCTTTCTCTTTTATCAAGCGTAAGACCCCCTTCTCCCTAATACACAATTATTCTTCTCTCAGTTCAGGGGGGGAAAAAAACTCAACAATGTTTAAACACTTAGATTAAAACAAGATAAACCGTGATGTTTGTCTTTTTAATCTGTTGGATAAACCAAGCTGAAACCCTCCATATTTTCCCTGCTGGGACTATATCAGGACAAAGGGGGAAGCGAAGGGGTGTTAGAAGTCAGCTTTAATCAAGCCAGTCTTTGGAAACCAGGACCCCCTGACCATTGCAGGATAAACACAACCCTAGAGTGGCAGGGAACAAGCATCAACAGGAAACAGCAGACTATTTTTAGGTATAATAAGGAGTTAATATAGGCAGTCAAGCCTCTGCCTAAATGCCTCCAAGCATCCTCTCTTTCAATTCCTCCATCCCTTCAACGGCAGTAACAATAACAGTCACAGCAAACACCTCAACATTGAGAAGAGCCAAGCTTGGGACGGCTCTTCAGAAAAACCTGGGATGGAAAACATCTTGTTATGTGAGCTCTTAGATGGCTCTCTTGTTACAACAGAAAAAGAAATGAAAACCCTTTTCAATAGAGAGAGACTTGTTCTGTACCTGACTACCCTTGTGATGTAAATGTCCTGGTGATTTTCATAGTCATACCTGTTCACCCACACTTGTTATTTCCTTTATTTTGTAACATCCCAGTGTACCTGGTAAAGTAATGTATGGGGTTTTAAACAAACTTTCCTTAGAGAGCAACTAATTTGAGAGCCCTTAGAAAAAGATGAGGGTTAAAAAAAAAAATCCTCCCACCGGTGCCCTTTCTCTTTTCTTTTCTTCAGAACAAAATCCTTTTTTTAACACAAATATAAGAGAAAGAAAGCCCCCCATCCAATAGAAAATAGTATTTTTCTGTAGGTTTAACTCATTTTGTGCAGAGAGCGCAAATACTCCACCTCAGAGCTCAAAGCCTTTGCTTCTTTAAATACATGCTGAGGGTTGTGCCCATTTGGACACATATTTGGGTTCATATTTAGGTTCATGATATTTCTTCCCATGTGCTTTGTGGAGAAGGAGCAGTGTGGAAAAGCAGGAGCCATAGAAAGAAAGGGAGTCAGAGATCAAACATAATAGAGTGAACAAGAGAATGCGAATCTGCTTCGTTTTGAGTACCTCTGTTTAAGTTTTATTCCTTATCCTAT
Organism: Mormoops blainvillei; assembly: GCA_004026545.1. Lineage (NCBI taxonomy): Eukaryota > Metazoa > Chordata > Mammalia > Chiroptera > Mormoopidae > Mormoops > Mormoops blainvillei. The sequence goes on along the minus strand of PVJD01008025.1, from coordinate 20,811 downwards.
TAACTAGGGACTACTCCCCGACAATGTTAAATGCACAACAAATAAACAAAACTAAAGCGGATAAAAGGAGCCCTGGTCGACCGCGGGTCTGCTCCACGTGTATATTTACTCCTGGGCTTGCGGGAATGGCTAGATCCCAGCCACTAGTATTCGCTACTCCTTTCCCCCCCTCTCCTCTCCATCCCTTCAGCTCACCCCTTTTACCGTCGAACACCTAGGGCATCATGTTGTTCATCTAACAGCTGACAACTCAAAGCAGGAGGACCATCAAAAAAATCACAAAAGAGGTCACCCTCTTTGGACAAAGGAGTCGTTTTAGAACAAGGCTCTGGAGGCTCAAAGGTCTTGGGCCCAAGAGTTAAAAAGCGAGTTCAGCGCTTTGGGATCTTAGGGCAGCAGTCCTAAACAGGCGGGCGTCCTGGGGGATGCAGGCGCGGGGGGAGGGGCTGCGGTGAGGGAAGGGAACGCGGAGGACAGGAGCCCAGAGGGCGACAGGAGCATCCGCGCCGCAGCTGGCTCCCACGCGCCGCTGTCTACAGGGAACTTGGGGCCGGGTAATGGAATTCAGCAGGCAGAGATCCTCCAAGAGCCAGCCACTGTCTTGTACAGATTTGTAGAGAAACCCTCACTGTAATTAAAACCGTACAGTCAGATTAATTCAATGTGTTGCTCAGCAGCGTTTTTAATAGTAAAAATCCGCTTTAAAATTGAATTAGGGTCGAAGAAAATTTCTGCGAGACTCGCCGGATTTGCCAGCTTTCATTGAAGCCAGCCCGAGCTGGACTTTGGCAGTAGCTGCAGTGTCCCTCCTTCCCATTCCGTGGCCCTGGACCTCGAGTGGAGGTGGGGCTTTAGGGGTGGGAGTAGAGGTAGGGGATGGGGAACTGATCTACAGAGGGTGCCAGTTTGGGCGCCAAGCTGGGCAGCCCGAGCCAGGCCCGGGCGGAGCACAGGGCCTGGGGTTACCCTCCCGATCTCCAAATTCGAGGCTGTGCAGATTTTTGACACCAAGAACCCCCGCCCCCTTCCCACCCTTTGACGAAGTTCAAGGCTCAGGTAGGGGTTTGGGGAAAGAGCGCCCTGCTGTATCTTGAAGCAATTTCCCGCTGTGTGTTCCGGGTGTGGCGGAGGTTCGAGCCCTTTCTGTTTGGACGCTGGAGTGTCAGGAGAAAGTTGTGGTTCCACCCACCCACAGCCTTTTTTTCTTCTTGAAAGTCTTCCAAAAATTAAGAGTAATATTTCAAGCTCGCTGTCAAAATCTCTCCTAAGCTTTGATTTGGCTGGCCGCCCCCCTTTCTCTCCTCCCCACCCGTGATCCTTCGCGAATCCGGTAGTTGTGAAGTAAACATTAGTATTATTAGGTTTTTCCCCTTTAAGGTTAGACACGTTAGAGCTAAAAACTTGCTCCAAAGTTCCTGGAAGAGGTAGCAACTGAGTGCTAACGGAGGGGCTCTCACTTGAGATCGCTGAAGGTTGAGGGGAAGGCTGAGGGGACTGCACCCTGCTCTTTCCCAAGGCCAATCGAGTTTTCAGGGGCCTAGAAATGGTCTCAGGCTGCCCTGTCCCCCAGGGACCTGGCCATTGCCACGGGCTTTCAGGCAGCTGAATGCGAGTGCGCGCGCGCGCGCGCGCTCGTGTATACACACACACACACACACACACACACACACGGTCGAAAATTCCTCACGAGTTGGTCACATCATCAGGCCTGGGAAAACAAAAACCGCTGTGGGTCCCTGCTCCCCCGGCAACGGGCGCAGACGCTTTAATTGCCGCAAATTGTCACTCTGTCCCCTTTTCATTTTCTCGCTCCTTCGTTTATTTTTACTACACTTCAAATGCCTACAAACTTCCCTAGCAAGGAGGGCGCGGAGCAATTATTTGCCTTTGCCTTCAGGGCCTGCTTTGCCAATCACTGAATGGGATGGAGTAAACAGGACGAAAAGCGAGGCGCGTCATTGGTCTTGCTTATTTCAGGTGGAGGGTGGTAAAGAACTCTGTCTGACGCGCCGCCCCCTCCACGGCTCTTGAGTCCCAATTATCTGGCAGAAAGGAGATGGGTCCCCCTCCCTCTTCCTCCCATCACACCCCACCCCATGTGCGCCAAGTTTTCCTCGAATCCAGCAAATCCCGCCAGAATTGGCGGGTTTCTCAGAGAGTAGTTTGGAAAGGAGAATTCCGCGGGGACCTAGCTCTCAATTCTGTATTGAATAGAAAGATGCAACGTGAGCAGGCACCTTCCCTGCCCCCGTGCCGAGGAAATAGGGTCCTTTTCCTCCGAGGGCCACGTGCGGTGCGGTGATGTATGCCCCGGAGGCAGGTGATATAGAGCACCCTCCCCTCCCCAGCCAGGGCTCCGTCAGGGGAAGCTTCGAGGTTGGTTCGAAGAAGTTTGGGACAGTCTGTTAGGACAGTTATCGATCGACATTGCTGTTGTTTTCAATATTAGGCAGAAATTCTGAAAGGAGAATTTTAAATTTCGAGCTGAAGTGTTGTCTTGAGTGCTGCATAAGGGCCACTCTTCACCCCTCCTCTCTCCTCTCGTCTTCCCTAGGACAAACACAGCGGTCCGAGGGTGGAGAGCGAGGCAGGTGTTTGCAGCAGCAGCCCAAGGGGGTCTCTGGCGTCCAGCGATGGATCCCAAACAAATCAGTGCAGGATTAACTTGTCTGTCTGCTGAATTGTCTCCAATTGCAAAAGCTGCGCGGGTTGCGCCTGCTGGGCGGGTTCGGGTTACACGCGCGTCCTGGGCTCACTGTCTCTTCCTGGCCGGGCTGGGGCTGGGGCTGGGGCTGGGGCTGGGGCTGGCGGGCTGGCCCAGAGCTGGCCGGCGTCGTTCAAAAGGAACGCAGCGAGTATGAACTGCTCCATTCTCATACACACCCCCTTCCTATTTCTTTTTTATGAAAACATTTACAAGGAACCTAATTTCAGATCATGGAAGTAAATTTCATGCTAGGATATATTTTACAAAACATGTAATCTTTTGGGGCCGGAAGACGTTTAATTAAAACCATACTTTGACAAGTTGAGTTTCAAAGCAAAGTCACACCAGTGCAGAAGACTAATTTATATTCAAGATGCAACCTGGAATCCCTGTAGTTTGAAAACATCAGCCCGGGCACCGGCACCGTGTGCTCACCCTCCTCTACCTGACCAAGTGCCTAGGACTCCACATCCCAGGCCCTTGGTCCAGAGCTCCCCATGCTCAGCTGCTATCCTGTGGGTTGGCTTGGGTTGGCATCCTGGTCTTGAGAAGATAGAGGAAACCTTCCTGGATCAACCTTTAGTGTCCTCAAATAACTCCCTCGTGGTGGTTAGGAGGTCCCAGGCACCGGAGAGGCTAACTGGGAGAGCAGGAGGGTGCAGATGGCCACACAAGGTGCTTCAAGAGTTCTCCGTGGAACTGAGAGCCCCAAGCTCTCCTAGCCCTCTTCTTGCTCTCTGGCTGACCTGTGCCAGAGAAAAGGGAATCTCTCCCTCTCGCACACTAGCTACCTACATTCCTGATGACCCAGAATATGAGGGAGTAGGAGGTTTGTCCTGGCCCAGTTGATTTGTAGGCACTGCCCTCAGAGGCCTCGGGGAGGAGAAATGTTGGTTTCCAGAAGCCTCCGCACTGTCAGTTGCATTTTTGTAGTCGTCCTCAATAATCTTTCTCTTTAAACTCCTTTACCATCTCTATAACTTCACTAGTTCCAACTTACATCAGAGGGGGCAGCCCCACAAGGGCAGGACATTCAGCTCAGCCAGTTTACCAACAAGCTCTCCTGGCACCAGGCGCTAATGGCCATGCTGCTGGGATGGCAGGAGCCAGTAAGTATTCTAAGGTGTGCACAAATTGGGGGACAAAGAGACTCCAGAGTTGCCTGGGTTAGAGCTGGTGATGCCTGCAAGCAGCAGCTCCAGAGGCTGAAACTATAACCAAAGCTGGGTTCCAGGTCACAGTCTTGAGTCCACATTTTAATGTTTCCCCTCCTGACTCCCAGCGTGCCGGTCTTTTCTTCCCTCAGAGGTGAGAGTGAGTTGTCATCAAAGTTAGCCTCATGGAGAATCTGAAACCTGCCTCAAGAAAGAGACTGGAACATGAAAATGAGACTTATGTTGGTTCAATTTTACCCAAAATGCTTAAGAAGAAAATGCCCTTTACTTATCACAGCCACTCCAAAGACAGGAAAAGAGGATTTTGCCTCATCTGGGAGCAGTGAAGATTATTGATTGACTGATGGACTTTTTCCCTCAGGTCTTTATTTTCTTTCAAATGCACCATTATTTTCCTTAAGGCACAAAGATAAGTCAGTTATAAGAAAAAGTCTAAAATCTCATGTTCAAGAAGTATTTTAAACAATATGGCTATCTTCTCTTGAAGGCTCATTTGATTTTATTGGGCCATTTTAGAAGAAAGCTTAATATTTTGCAAAGACAGTCCCAAAACACAATTGTAATAAAGTTTTTTTTTTTTACTCTTTACAGACACTACCAGTTGGCATTTCTGAAGGTTCAGTGGGTATCTCTTTCACAAATAGACATGGATGTTGGCAGCTAAATGCTTAACAGTTTATGTCAACTTAATACTTTTTTGTCAAATAATATTAATCTTAGATTAACAGGTAAGATCTTGAAGCCACTCTGCCTTGCATTTTGGAGGGCTGGATGGGGACTCTGGTTCACACTCTCAAAAAAAAAAAAGTGTTATAATTGTAGGCCTGAAGGGTGAGAAAGAAAGACCTAAGAGACACACAGAGGCACTTGTGATGGTTGTAAGCATCACATTGTTTGAGTTGAGCACTAAAAAGTATGTACCTGACCAAATGCATTTGAAGCCTAATCCTCCATTGGAGACTTGTGAATTACACAAAAAGGGAGAGGAACTGCAAATAATAATCCCCACCTGTTTTATTTCAGTGACATGAACAAGCAGTTTTCCTGTCACAGACAGGAGAGCTCTCAGGGGCGTGGAGGCCCATTTGTGGGCAGTAATTCTGGCAGGGATATATGGTAGGAAGAGTACAGGGTGCTTGGGAACTGTCAGGATGGAGCTGCAGTGAGGGCAGGCAGCAGGACTGGTGCGCAGAAGGGGCAAGACTGGTAATATTTCCCAGCTGGCCCACCCCTTCTGCAGCCCCAGAGGATCGACCTCATCATTTTCAGTCTCGGAGCTTGGGTGGAGGTGGGAGAGGCCCAGACAAGCTGCAGATCCATGTCACTTCTCTACCTTTCTAGTTCCCTCTGCCCTTCTATAATTAGCCCCATTTCACAGATGTGGGAGCTAATGCGTACACCTCACCACATAGACTGCTTTGGTGTTTGGGAAAGGGAGAAGGTTGGAAGGCAGGTGTTCTAGCTTCCCATCTCCCTGGCAACCGTGGGGGCTGGGGCTGGGGCTGGGGGTGGAGAAAGAGCCAGGTTTGCGGCCTGAATAATGTCCCTGCTTCTGAGACTCATTTGGTCGAGGAGGTAGTTGTGATTTTCATGTGACAGACAAGGTTCAACATAGGCGCAAGTTTCAGGGCTCTGTAGGCAGCAGTTCCAGGATTCCCTGACTTCCCGCCAGTACTCTGAACAGGCTCCTCTCTTGCCTTCTAACTTTTCTTAAATTCTGAATACTTTAACCCTCGCTTGTGGTAAATGTATTTATAGTTATTAAATGTGTCTGTTTGGCACAGGAATCTAGGGTGCCAAGGTGAGAATCAATACTAAAACAATTTTTATTTTTAAACTGGGTTTTAAAGGCCTATTGTGGGAGACCAGGGTGTCAATGCCATCCGGAGGCGCAGGAAAGAGCTGGATTCTATTGGCCGCTCCAGTCAGCCCAGCTCTGCTGGAGTAGGCTCACGTGTGCGCCTAATCATGCAAATCCGACGGTCGGGACATGCGCACTGCATGTGTGGAGGGGGCATCCGTCTCACTGGTAGTTGGGACGAGAGACTCCCAGATGCGCAATAATTAGGTTTCCTCATTAAACAAAAGGTTTCCCCATCATTCCCCTCCTCCCACCGTTCTCAGGCGGAGCTCTTTACAAACCAAGCTGATTACCCACTCACCCACTCCCAATCTCTGCCACCCAGACTTCTGTCCGCGTCTCCTTCTAAGGGTCTCCGTATTTTAGGGTGCTTTACATACCTTTTCATTATTCCTTTTCTTTTGACCCGCTTTCCAGGATATTGAGATCTGAATTTTCTCTTCTCTCTAGGTCCCTACCTAATATCTCTCTATCAACAAGACCACAAATTCCCTTGCCGTTGATCCTAGAGCAAAGAGTGTCAACACCTCTGCTCTTTTTTCCACTGGGCTTCGACCTCCCACCCCTGCTCCCTGAACCGTGTGGGTTTCAGTCCAAAGTTCAGGAGTATGGATGGGCCCAATGACCGCCCACCTCCAGGCATCAGCCCAGGCCGCTAGGAAGCCAGAACCAGTATCTGCAATTTCGCCCTGGGGTGTGCGGTAATGCCCTTCTGCTCTGAGTCTCCACTTTGCGGGAACGCCTCCAAGGGTGTCCTTTAAACCTCTCCAGGACCCCCAATGCCGGCACGAGGAACCCAGGGATTCATGTCCTTGCAGCAGAATGGTCTTTTCTGGAAAGGGATCTCAGTAGGCGAGATATTGTCACCATTACGTCTAAGGCCACCCCCCTACCCCCGCGGGAAAGCTCCACGGCGTTTCTTCTTGTTCAGCCCGACCCGTGTGCAGCGTCGAGGCGAGGACCGCGCCCACACGCGCTCCTGGAACCGCAGTCAGCTCACTCTCCATGGTTGAAAACGGTGTCGCTCCTCTGGCCTTCAATAACTCTCAGCTTACCAAAATCCGTCCTGCCCTGGATCCCCCTAGATTTCCCCTTCCCCCTTACCGACCTGAACCAGAAGGGCGAGATATGGGTTTCATTCTATGATACGACACGAATAATTGTTGCATCATGTAACTTCCTACATCTTGGTTTTAATTTGCAGCGAACCAAACAAAGATATTTGCAATTTTAAAATAAGCACTCAACTTAATAAATGGGAACATTGTGCAGGGAATACTATGCCCCCCCACCCCACCCCTTCAGAAGACGTTATTAGCTCTGACAGCATGCCGCTCAGGTTTGCGGAGAGGATTTTGTAAAGGGATGACAGACAGGAAGGCCAGCAATCATAGGCTCCTTGGGCTGAAGCTCCCCCCCTTCTTTTTTTTATCAGAATGTTCTGTTCGATGCCATTTATCCTTGATGATAGAAAATTGCGCTGTTGCCAGGACGCTGCTGCTGCCGCTGAAATAGAGGGCAGGAGCCACATTTCCATTTTCCGGCTTGAAAGCTATTCAAATGAATTTGCAGAGAGAGGGGGGAACGTCTAGCGATAAACAAATGAGAATAAATCGAGTTCCCCTTTCCATTCTTTCCTGTAAATGGGTAGCTCTTCATTTCTGATATAAAGATTTTTGTTCATCAGTGTTTGGGAATACCTGGGAGATAGTGTAAGCCAACGTACAATTTATTTTGATGCTCTTAAAGTGACTAGCCACATAAACATTTAAAAAGAATGTATGTCTAAATATATATAAAGTATAAGAATTATATATACATAGATTCTGTACATACATACCTTCACACAATTCCAAAGTACACTGGAGGATAAACGCTTTCAGCAGAGTTTCAATTGAATATAATTTGCAAGCAATGCTGGCTGTTGATGGTTATGGACTTCTTACTAGTTGTGTATATGTAAGTATTGTTAGATGGGATCATTTTTAAAGCCCCCCCCCATATTATATATTTCACGATGCTATATAATTTAATTACCCTGTACGTTTTAACTGATTTAAATATACTCACCTCAAGAAAAAAAAAAGTCACCCTCTGTCACTTATTTCTTTCAAGTTAATTTTTCAAATTTACCTTTAAAGTTTTCTGAGATAGCAAAAACAAGTCAAAGAGTTGCTACACCATGTTTCTAAAGAATATGAAACAAAGAGAGCCTTAAGGCTGAACTTCATTTCCTTAAAATTTAGATTCTGTGCTAGCTTAAAAAGATCATCTATTAATAGAACTTAAGGGATCATATCCAAAATATAACATTTAAAAAATGAAAACTTAAAAAAAATACAACTAATTAGAACATATATCAACATTAGCAATGTCTGGACAGAAGCTATGAAACTTGTAGGGCTCCCATTGCGTTTTAAATGTTAAGTGACTTTTATTAAATTCTAACTTTGTTTTGTGTTTTAGAGTCAGATACCACCCGTTAGAAAATTTTTAGTAATATAAAGACCTGTAAAAGTCAAGGACTAATTGTATCAGCGATTTCAGCTGGTAGTTAAAACAAAAACTCTGGGCAATATTTTAAAAGTTAACATTTTTTGAATGAGTCGTGGGTCTCTAACAACTATATTTTTAGCTACATGATTGTTTTTTCTGACTGATGGGCCCCCGCTGGGCAAACCAGGGCTGCAGAGGGAATAATAGTGTAAAACCAGAGAGAGAGAGGCGGAGGGAGCGTTGATATTGATGTTCTGAACTTTTCCCGTAGACTGTTGGGGCAACTCCCTGATTCCTGAACAATCCGTGTTCCGCCGAAAATTTCCTTGTTAACAAATTACGATGATAATAAGAAAACAATGATCAACGCCACCGTCAAATGAAGCTAAATAAAACAAGGAAACGGCCTAAGAAAGTCCAATTTGCTTGTGTTTGATGTAGTTAAAATAATTGGAGGTGAATGTGGAGTGTTAAGGCACTAGAAGACGTTGTTCCTCCGGTGTCCTTGGCCCAGGGAATTGTGTCCCGGACAGAAATCTTCTCTAGCCGGTGCTCTTCCAGGAGAGGCAATTCGCAGGGTTCCTCGGTGAATTTCCCCTCCAGGTACGAGCTCGGGGCGCGCCGCAGGAGTCCGGCGCCACCGGGACGCAAAAGCCGAGGCGTGGGCGCTCGGGCGGGGCTGCGGGGTTCAGCACAGTGAACCCACACCCCCTACCTCGGGGGAGAGCCTGACTTCAAGCTCCCCCGGGGTCCGCGCGGGATCAGCGTAATGGATAGTACACTAGAGGAGGTGGGACCTCCTTGGGTGCCAGGGCGGGGGTACGCGCGGTAAAGACCCCTGGTCCCCTGGAGTCCTGTCGGATCGAGACCTCTCCTCCAGGTCCGTTCTGCGGGGTCTTCGTCTCCAGCCACTTCCTGGGCTTTGGCGGCGTAGGGCGGACCGATTTGGACAGTGGCCTCCAGCCAGGGGCGGGAGGGAAAAGGGAGAGGAGGTGGTGAAAGGAGAGAAACGGTCTTCCAGGGCTAACCTAAAGGAACTTGGAAGAATCAGCACGACGAAGTTTACTGCAGGGCAAAGGCAAGGCTCAGCTGGGTGAATGGGCTGTCGGTGTTAGGACTGCTTGTGTGTGTCTTTGTGTGGCCTGGCGTGCAGAGTTTTGGAAAAGTTGAGTTTGGGGTGGAACCGTAGAAACCAACAGGGGAGATGTTGGAGTCACATCCCGCGCTGAGAGAACTTCTACCCCCACCCCTGTAAGCCAGCTCACCCCGGCAGTACTCAGTCCTTACAAGACGGCAGGTTGAGCTACACCCTGGCGCGCCCTCTTCTAGGTAATGCTGTGAAAATCACAGTCAAGTTTGGAAGAGGGGAGATTATTCTCCCCCTCCAAGAGATGTTCACACTAAGCACTAAAAATGAAAGTGATTTTCTCCTTCACCTTCTGAGATCCCAGGAATATGGGACTTGCCTTTTCCCTCAACAAAAGAACCAGTACTTCTGAAAGGCTGCAGAAACACTCACGCTTTAGGGGTTCCAGCATCGAGGAATGTCACACGCAGTGGAAACACGAAAGCTCAACATTTTATATCTTAATATTTTAAACGATTTTCCCTTCTTTTAAATACTCTGTGTAAATGCTGGTGGTAAGGTGAAAGTGCTTTTGTGTGAAAACATGCGGCAGGTTCCCTTCCCCTTTCATGTGTACTGGCAGCTGCAAAACATTCCAAATGAGCTAGAAGGTCATTGTGGAAACTTATTACTATGACAGTCAGTGCTGGCCTCATCGACTAGCCAAAAGCCTTGCCCCAGAAAATTAGAAAAGAGAAAACAAATGTCCTTAAAAACACAAACTACTCTAAATTCTGTATTGCCTCCCAAATCCCAAATAATTTTTCCTAGTTAGCACTTGTGCTATTAACCCACCCCGTTCAAACTCTGCTTCCCCTGTGTTCCAGGGCTGCATTTCTACTTATTTTTCAGTCTCCAGAGCTTTGAATGTGCATGGCAAACAGTAAAGAATCACATTAATCTTGCTTTGATCTCCGAAGAGAGATCATGGCAGAAATCAGGTCACCACGCAGATTTGCACCGCTGTGAAAAAGCACCTCGTCTTCTTATTTTTCTTATTCATTTTTTGGTTTTTGTTTTTCCAGGATATCTCCCTTGGGTTCAGAACATCCATTGCCTGTTGGCAAACTGTTCGTGTCAATATAAACTAGGAATTACTTTTTGTTTAAAGCTCAATGATCACACTTCTTAGATGGAACCATTTCTTTCCTTCTGGATCTAGATATTGGGGTTAATGTACTCATTTTGTCTACTTGGTTATTTACATAAACACATTGGACTATGTTCCAAATCCATGCCTTGTAACCTCCCCAGGAACTTAATTGCCTTAAAAAAAAAGTTATATTTCCTCTGCTTTTTTTACTCCTGAGTCCTAAAGGTATTGACTAATGGTAGTTAATCTGTTTAAGATAATTTAAGACTTAAACATTAGAAGGCCTATATTGATAATTTCAAAATTCAAGTCTGAGTGCTTTGGCTAAGCAAAGCTTAGGAAATGACAGATGTGATGAAAAGAACTGCCAAAAACTAGACTTTATTAAAACTAAAAAGTGTGATGTTTGGTGGCTTTGAAAGAAATAACTGTTATAATGCTCACAACCCAAATATGTCCCTAAACAAACAAGTAGAGGGGTATTTTATTTTGTGCTACCTGATATTTAGACATACAAAACAGTATTTCACTGTGCTTGCATATACAACACAGATCAATTGTACAGTGCTTCTCAAACCACCTCCAATACATATATAAATGTAGTTAATTGGTTAGTATAGTGAGTATCGCCTCCCTACATACTCAATACAAGTGATGTCTACATAAGCATAAATATTTGTGCTATGTACACATTCTTCCCCTCATTTCTCAGTTTTCTGTCACAGCACATAGCATCAATATTATATTGTGAGAGTCTGTTTAAAAAGCTATAGCTGCCACCTAGCTTTCTTCAGAACTTGTTGAATGGGAGAAACACAGGTAAATAGCTAAATTTGCTTAAAAAAAGCTATTCTGCTTCAAATCATTCCTATCATAGTTGATTATCTTTTAACCTCAATGAGCTCGCCTCCATCACAGCCCAAACCACTCTGACACTGAGGCCACCCAAATGCTTGTACATGTAGGACAAAGCACATTACACTACTTTGCATCAAATATGTCCTTTTAAGGTGATTTTAGACAACTGGTTTGGGAGCACGGCTTGGAAGGAGGACTATAATGGTAAGAGAGCATTCCAGAAAAAAAGAGGGCAAAGAGAGAAAGCAGGTGAAGGAAAACACACAGACACACAAACGTGATTATTTAGGCAGAGAAATCGTTCATGGCCATAGACTGTCCTCAGAATGGCTGAGGTAATTTTCAGACTCAATGTCTATTCTCACCTTAGTGGCCTCCCTTTTCCTTGATCCATTCCTCTAAATCTGTTATCATTAAAATCAGGTTCTAAAGAATTTGTAGTGGGAGCTTGTTTATAGGATCTTGGGGATATTTAGTTGGCTGCAGATACATAAAGTATTGCATTAAGCATAACAGGAATGCTCATTTTGATGATAGTTAACTTAAAAAACTGCATTATGTTCACATGAGCTGATTTGTGCATTGTATTATTTGTGACTTAACCTGGCTCTATAGTGTATTTTTATAAGCAAACTTTACACATATTTTAAAGTCAAAATTACTTTCTCTTTAAAAAAAGCAACAAATGTTGGTTACTTGTTGGTCTTTAGAGATGGAAATAAGCATTACATCCTAATTATATTTAGAGTTTTGCTAAAAATTCTAATCTCTTCAATCTGCTCTTTTCCTTTTACCAGATCCCAAGAGCCTGGTACATCATATGTGTGTAAGGAGAGAGAATAGGCCTCCTTGTCTTTTTAATTAAAGTTTATGCAGCTTGTAGAAAGTAGTAATTTTCTAGAAAATTAGATAATTTTAGATCACTATAATTCCACTCTTCTTTAACATAGTTCTAAGAAAATCTTGCCCTTAAAAAACCATCAATTATAAAGCAAAAAATACTGAAGAAGTATTCTGAATTTAAAGTATTAGGATTTTGCAATCTGACCCCATCCACCTCCATGAGAACAGGTATAAATGATAGATCGTACTGTGTATGCACAGTGTGACAACACACACATGTTGGTTTCTGTCTGGCATATCGGAGTAACACACAGCAGCACCCATTCCTGCTTGTGGGACACAGCATCATTGTTACTTCCTTCCTGGTGGTGGGGCTTACGATTCCCATAGCCAAAAGGGCCCTTTTAAGTTACTGTGCTTTTTCTGAGCAAGGTGGAAACCAAATTTAACCAGGAAGTAATCAAGGTATTGAACCAAAGGATTAAAAAAATAATTTAGCAAAGAAAGGGGGTCTTTTTCTCATTAAAAAAATATTAGGCTCACTTTTAGGTGATTCATCTAAAATTTTTAATGGCTCCCGTTGTCTGTGGAGGAAAAATGAGCTCATAGTGTGGCATACCTGGGGAGGCTTACAGGACCTTGTATTCTGGGGTCAGGCTGCTGGGTACTCTCGAGCAAGTTATTTTCTTCTTTGAGTCTCAGTTTCCTTTTTGCACAATCGAAGTACCAGTAGAACTAATTTATGTGGTATTGGTAGAATTAAATGAGATAAATGCCTGTAAAATGCTTAGCAAGGTCTTTTGTGAAAAGTAAATGTTCCAAGAATACTAGCTAATGTTTAACATTGACATTAACATAATGCTTAACAAGGCCTTTGGGCTTCTTCTGCATATGCTGTTCCCTTATTCTAGAAACTCCTCACTGGCTCATGGCCCACCTGGCTAACTTCTCACCTCTCTAACTCTGCTCAAGTAAAACCCGTCCCCGCCCCCGCCTCAAAGTCTTCTCGGATGCTTGAAATTAGGCACCTATCTTTATGCCTCCATAGCACCCACTGCTATTTCTTTCATAGCATTTTGTAGATTTTATTGTCACTGTTGCTTTACTTATTTGTCTTCCTAATTAGACTATAAGCTGTGGCAAGCACAATGTAATATTTACCTTTCTTTGTCAGAGCTCACAACTGAGACTGGTAGATGGTAAATACTCAATATTTTTATGTAGGATGAATATTCAATCTTTCTGTTTTGCTTGCATTTATAAATAAGTTGTAATTGGATGTATTCTTCTATATTTAGTTCCCACTACTTAATATTCCTAAAGGAAAGTATACAAAGAAACCTAACAATTATCATATAAGTAATTTTAGAAAGAGATTTGATTGTGGGATCTGTAATGAATTGTTGATATTTTTAAGATAAAGTATCTTCAGTGAGTTTCCCATTTTAATTGAAGAACTCATGAACATACTGGGTTATCTGTGCAAACCTCAGACACCTAACAATACTATTCAACATATGACTTATGCATATTCCTTGGGTAGTGATTTAGATTATCTGTATGAGTGCTAATAGCTAGTTTTCAGCTGTCACAATGTCCTGGACAAGTGGGCTTCCAGTGAATCCAATTATGCCATTGGTTTAAAGGACATATGTATATGTAAAAATTATTAATAAAGGGATCGCAAGCATCTTCAAAAGGTCACTGAGGCTTGTTTCATGGGCATCTTGGATTCATACAACTCTTGAACAGAAATACAGGGAAACCCTCATTGTAGAAAGCTAATTTGAGGGAAGATCAGTATAAACAATGATATATCAGAATTATAGAACATTGGAATCTACTGTATAGTAAATATTTACACAAGCAGGAACAAATACTATGGGGCCAAGACCCCATAACTGGGCCTGCTTTAATGAGTAGGCCAGGATTCTTTGCAATCATTTCATTAATCTTCAGAAACAGTTATTACTGGAGTGTTTGAAAGCGGTTTGTTTTCTTAAGATTAATCACCCCCTGCAAAGCTTATTTAATTAGATTTCTAAACTCTTTTTCTCCCAGAAAGGAAAAGTTAAGCCAGTTTCTTATCTAGGAATTATCAAATGTTTCAAAGGTACAAGGTCCAAATTTAACTAGATTTTCCTGGAATAACTTAATAAATATGTGAGTTAAGTGATGATGATGATTTCTCCTGTTCTGCTCTTGTAAACCATAACTGCTGTTTGTAATCTCTTCGTTAGCTGCATCAAAAACAACATGAAGCAATACAAAATTTAAAAAGAAAAGAAAATTCCACTCCATTGCGAGAACAATTGAATTTCCACTGATGGTGAAGGAATGGTACTCTCTTCAAAGCAGAGAACAAAGTAATTATTTGATTTGGTTGCTCCTCCAGAGAATGGGCCTCACGGAAGCTGCAAGAAAAGCTTCGGGAAAATCATTAGTCTATTTTCTTGACCCAGGCAGGGCACTTCTATGCCATCCTAGAGTCAGTCCTACTCAAAACCCATACAGCCCTAGCCCCACGCTTACACATTCCCGTGGGGCAGTTCAGCTACCTGTTCCGGTAAAGGAGATCAAGGAAAGGGAAGGAATGGAGAGACAGGAATTTATATTTTGCACCAGGCATAGGACAATATGGAGTACGGGATCCTAAGAATAAAAAATGCTAAGTAACTAGTATGGGAAATGATAAGGTTTGCCATATAAATGGATCTTTCTATTCCTGGCACTTCTTTTGTGGCACTCCCTGTTCATTAATGCTCCATATGTTTTCATGAAGAATTTGAAGTAACTTTAATAACTGACATGCAAAATAAAACAAATATTTTACTCCTCCCACTCTCACTCCAGATTAAAGCTATGGAGTTGCTCATAGCACACTGACCAAGAAATTTCTGCCAATGGAACAAATCATTCACTGGTGTTATGATGAACACAATGACATGCATAGAAAACCCTTGCTTTGTTTTTCCTATGTAGATAATATGGGTCCAGAAAAAGACAGCCTTCTTTCCTCCCTCCAAATATCAAAGTCAGTTTTGCCCTATAAATATGGCCTAACTGGTCCATCTATCAACCATATTTAAAAGACATTCAAACGAGAGCCTACAACTTCTCTTGGGAGCCTATTCCTTGTGGTTGCTCAAAGGATAGTGTGAAAACTTTTTATTGTTTCAGATCAGACCTCCCAAGCCTGACTGGGAATTTTTATGCCTGAGTACCTAAAATACTCCAAGAAAAACACAGTTCAAACCACCACATTTTGCTTGCTTTCCGGTTCAAACCCTATAAAACCACCACATTTTGTATGGTTTCCACCCCAAACCATAAGTTGGCATGAGATCCCACTAGATGCTCTGCCCAGGTCTATGTGAAATGTTTACCAACCTTGACAACATTTTTGGCCAACTTGTCACTAACTTGGAATGCAGGTGAAACAAGTTGAGTTCCCAGCAATAATTTCTTCATTTGGATCCCTGTACTTGACTCCTGTCCCTCAAGTTGCATTGCTTATGTTAAGCTGCAATGCAACAGCCATTGCATTGTCCCGAGTCAATCATTGTTACTTCCTCTGTGATATTCTCCTAATGTTGGTCTTGCCTTGGCACTTTCTAATTCTCTTTTTACCTTCAAGAGTTACCTCTTCTGTGTATTTTCCCTCACGTTGTACACTTTGAGGCTAAAAGATAAATTCGTTTTTGCAAAGGTATTAATGGATTTAAAAATTCTTAGAGAATGCATAGGACTCTAGGTTCTAGGTTCCTTGCCAGGGAGGCCTAGTCTCTTTTTGACCATTTAGAGTTGCTGGATCAACTACAGATTTTTATTTGCTAAATTTGGCAACTGTATGAACATTGTATCTTCTTCTTCTAGAAACCCCCACACAGCAGGTGCTTAGTAAATATCGATTGGCTGAATGACTAAAGGGAAGTAGTGGACGGTATATATCTTGGAATCTTAATTCTCTCTAAATTATATCACATAATTAGCTGGCTTACCCTATAGACCTGGGCCCATTTCACATGATTTTGGGCCTCTGAATTTCTGATGGAGATCGAGGTAGGCATGGCCCTTGACTTACCTCATTTTGCTTTTTTTGTGTGACCATTGTTCTAGAGAGAAATCCTTGTTCCTTTAAATAGCCTATGGGATAAAAAGGAAGAGGGAAGGAGCACCTGCTGCTATGTCATAGTTCATTAAGGGAAGAGAAGCCCTGACGACTGGGTGGGGAGGCCTTGAGAGAGCGGGGAAGCCAGCTGATGGCTTGCCACTGTCACTCTTTCCCCACTAGAAGTGGAAACTCCCTTGATAATCACAAATATACAAATAGGAGACTCCTGGGAGCCTATGGGTGCTGGGAGGGGAAATAATAATAGTAGCTTGTGTGTACGAGAATCTTTTACAAATAGCCTTAATGCCCCCAAAGTCATTATCATGAGAATTCTTAAGGGCTCTGTGGAAGAGGAAAACTGTCTCAACGTGTTTATTTTATCATTATGTTAAATTATCAATTATATTTATTATTGAAACTCCTGTAAAATCATAAGAGTGCTTTTACTTTAAGAGCCAAGGGCTGCTGGACATAAAGGTAGTATTGACCTTGTCTTCATTTGCTACATCAGCTGCTTTCTTCAGAAAGTCTTCAGAACTTTCCCAATACCTCGTTATGTTTCTCCTTGGGGGTCCCTCAGTATTTCTCCTAAAAAGTGACTTGGAAAGTTAAGAAATTGGTGAGTAAATTGCTTACATTTCAGGGATTTCCTGCATCCCTCCTATATTAGCATGTTGCCTGTTTATTTAGAGCTGTGACTGAAGTTTATGGAAGATATATTTTATGCATGTCTGCTCCTGAAAGACAAGGGTAACACTTTAAACCTGAGAGAAGTCAAGTCTGAGCCAGAATGAGCCCAGAATTCCCATTCTCACGCATGCACTCCTCATGTTCTGTACCCTGAGTGGGTTATCTCTGACCCTTATTTATCAGATTTCTAGAATCTATTGCTCAGGCGCACCGACAGATGGAGGAAAACTATGTGCTGTCTGTCTGGCTACTGAATTCTGTACTTCTAACAAAATAAGGCCACAATACCTTAAAGTCCCATTTAGAAAGTGTTCTCAAAGGTATAGAATTTTGGTTTTCTGTACTTGATATGGTTAAAAAAATGTGGCGTTTAGCGTCAGATCTATCTGGAATGGCATCTGGATCCGTCTTTTTAGTAGCTTGAATCAAGTTGCTGTACTGTTCTAAACTCTAGTTTCCTAGTATGTAAGGGGGAGATAGTTACAGTACCTACTGCACAGGGTTGTTAGAATTAAATGACCTATCATACAGAGACTCTAGCCCATGCGTAGTAAGTGCTCGACAAATGGCAGCCATCGTTGTTCAAAGTCTGGGACAGAAGATTTTCTTTCCAAACAGAACCTGTGTCTCCTGGATTGTACTTGTGGGCCATCAGGGAAACTGTGGCAGTAATGTCCCTGCACCTGGCTGGCTACATTCCTGGCCTCTTCCCTGCACGTCCGGCTTCTGGTTTACCTGGAAGCTGGGAAGCAGGGTCAGGACACTTGTGCCCTCTGACAAAGCCCAGACTAGAGCCCGAGGGGAAGCTGGGGGAGGCCTCCCTGCTGCCAGCCACAGTGCCTCTGACCTCCCCGGCTGCTCCTCCTGTCCAACTTTCTGGAGGTTGCTTTGGGGACAGTGCATTCCCAGCACTGTATAGGTGGTGGCTGGGTCCACCGCCTGGGGCTCTGCTGGGTTTCTGGTCCTGCCTCCAAAATTCCAGTGCTCTTCTGGCTCAACCAGAAGTTCAGGTGTGAGGTGACCTAAGAGAGTGGGTGGGGTGCAGTGGAAAGCACTTGAGCAATGAATCTAGAGGCTCTGGGGAAGGTCTTTTTAAAAAAAAAATTAGATAAGTGGAATATTACATCATGCCCCTTATGCCTTCTACATACTCAGAGCTTCTAAAAGTTCAATCCCACCAGGAACGTAAAGGCCACTGAAAATAAGTTGTGGGAAGAGAGAACTAGAGGAAGAAGGAAGACGCTGAGATGGGCCCCTCCCTTCAACAGTGCCCCTTCCAACGTTCTCTTTCCTCTGAGCAGCGTTCTCCTTTCGGTTCTTTTAGAACACCCGTCTGCGTCTGGCCAGGCACAGGAATAGAAGCTGAAGTTAAGAGGCTGAAAGAGCCTCAGAATTCTCGTTTTTTCATCTAGGTTCATCCTTTCAATTCTGTGTTCCTTTATTTTTTTTTTCTGTTTTAGAGGATACGAAAAGGGAGGTTTTAACTTAATACTTAAAACATGGAAAAAGATAACTTTAGAAGAAAATCAGAGGGAAACCAGATGAGTAAAGTAAGGAAGATAAAGAGGAGGAGGAGGAAGGGTGAGACCTCCAGACCCAAACTGATAGGAAACGGTCCCAAGTTAGTACTGAGCAGGTAAGGCCTCTTGTCTTATTTAAACTTCAGAAAGAAATTTGCTGAAATTTGATAAAATTGGCAAGGAAAACCCAAAGCAGGAAAAGCCACCCACAAGAGTAGCAGTGACAGCAGACAACTCAAAGTGCCCTGGGACACCCTGGTTATGTGCCTGCAGATGAGCCATCCAGGTAGACCAAAGGGACGTAGAATTATCTCCCCAAACTGGTCATTTCATTTCTGTGATAGCCACAGTGTATTTTATGAATAAGGTAAGAATTATAACTATGGGCACTCTATAATAGGCTTTCTTCTCTATTGAGCATAAATTTAGTTCATATTTATTTATTTATTCATTTAATTTTTAGCATATTGGAAACACCCTCCAATTCTGGTAGAATCTGAGCAAAATAAGAAAGGTGATCCTCCTACTTATGGAAGCCATAAATTAAGGAGACCCCCAAAATATGAAAAAGCCAAGAAACCTAAGTCGTGATGGTGGTGGTGAAATGGGGAGGGGGTTTGAGGATCTAATGTACAGCACGGTGGCTATAGTCGATAACCCTGTGTGTATAATTGAAATTTGCCAAGAGAGTAGAATTAAACTGTTCTCACACACACACACACAAGATAAATATGTGAGGTGACAGATGTTTTAATTAACTAGATGGGGGGAAGTTATCTAGTATATATGTATATCAAATTATCAGATGCACACTTTAAATATCCTACAGTTTCATGTGTTATACCTCAATAAAGCTGGGAAAAGCTGTTAAGAAGAGCGAATGTTTTCCTTTCCCAGGATTGAATTCTTTGTGTGTATTTGTGTGATAAACTTTGTAAATGCTGTTGCGATGGTAAAGGACCCAGCTTTGACCTAATCCCGGGTGTCCCCTCTCAGCAGAGGGGCACTTCACCCGGGAAGGGTGCACGTATATCTGTGTGCTTCGGGTGCCAGTTCTGCAGGGCACCCCTCTGCATGTCTCAGTCTAAACTGGGCCTTGGGGGAGGATCGTGAAGGAGGTATTCTGAGGAAAACTCACTATTTATATGTTTATATTCACATACTTATCGTCTTGGTGATAATCTGGTTTAGAAACATATTCCCGGAATATTCTAATGTTTTAAAAAAGTTTTTTTGTTGCTGTTATTAAGTGCTTATTACATGTCAGACCTTTAACTATGCTGGGGGGCGGGGGCCCTCAGTTCTCCTGACAGGTGACATCACTTAACGCCTGCACAGCCCAGTGCCGTGGGGATCCTGGCTGCTGTGCGCAGCATCTCGCTCACTGCCAGAGCTCAGTACGCCTTAAACAATAGCAGCAGCAGCTGTGGGAGGAATCCAAGGACCAATTTGTTGGAATAAAGCAAAACAGGGCTTTGCCATATGGGAGATATATCTCAGATGGGTTTATTAGATGTAGGATGATTTTTCTTGTAGCCTAGGGCTTTCTGGAGGGAATCTAAAATCTTTTCACTATGTGCACATCATTGCCAGATGTGGATATAGTGAAATAAACCTTATCCTGTGTGTGCGCGCGCACGTGCGTCTGTGCATGGGTAAAAGCGGCAAATTCTGGCTCATATACCTAGTTTCAGTTTGTCTCACCCTCGCTTTCTTATGCAAGAATTTCTTGACGGGCCTTCTAACTATGCAGCAGGGCTTTCTCCCCACCCCCACCTGAATAAATTATGGGTCATGTCATGTCCACCAATACATAAAACCAGAGGCAGTAAAATAATGATAGAACGTGGTTACTTCATGGAGGAGGACCCTGTTAGTGCTCTGACAGCGGGATGTGCTGGAGTGCTGCACCTAAACTTAAAAATTCATAACGATTATTGATAGCATTAATCAGAATTTGCCATGTGAACAGATCAGGGATCTGTTGTATTAAGCTGTCATGTGGTTGCAATCATACCTCTTTAACTGCCATCAGAGGTAACTGTCAGCAACACCAAGTCTTCTCTCCAGTCTATTCCGGCTTCAGGTCCCCAGGGTTCCATTCTGAGTTCAGGGCGATTTGTGTGATACTCTAATGACCTGCTGATTGTCTGCACAAAAGCAAAGCCGTACACTGTTCAGGCAACACAGTGATTCCACACAAAAGCAAAGGACTCTCTGGTGTCAAAATAATCCCATACTCTAACTTTGATAAAGATTTTTTTTTAACTGACTACAAGGTACTATTTGGTGCTAACGTGTGTGGCAGAAATAATGTTCATTAAAATA